>JAIPRL010005081.1:0-22255 GCA_025469235.1 Pemphigus obesinymphae
CAAGTCTGAACTACTGAACTAGTGAACTGTTAAATTGCCGAGTATAATCGATTCAGATTCTGTTTGTTTGTGAATTGTAAATTTGCCCAACTCCGAACTAAGGTTGGTTAAACTGAGTCACTGAGTCACCGAATCTTGGAACACTGATTCGATTCGTTCAGTTCATCTTAATGAGTCGACTCACCGAGTTGACTAGCTCATTAACTACTCATCCCTACGTGTAATCCACTGCAGTGCGTGTTTTCAGGAAAAAAAATTCCGCGTTTATTTAATTCCCAGGGGCACGGACCGTTTTTGTTCCCGTTCTTCTTTACCCTTTACGATTTTTCAACTACTCTCCGGTCTTTTTCAAACTCTTCCGTTTCTCGTTCGTCCATATTTACGCCTTTTCTCCGAGCTTGGAAAAAAAAAATCGTATTTCCGAAAACGCAGCCCGGCCGTTATTTCTCGACTTTAGCAGCATGGTGGTCTTATCACGCTCGACTCTCCGTATCCCATTTTTCAGTATTTTCGGACGTTTGTTCGTCCCTCCGATGTCGGATCGTTTTCTGCGTGCGTTTTAACATCTGGTAGGACTGCCAGTAAGACTGGTTCGTCATCGATATAAACGTATATTTACAACGTAATATATACGAATATATATCTACGTGTAAATTACACGTGTAATACATTAAAAGTAAAATATATATATATTTGGTGTATAGGTATTTAACGCAAAAATGGTAGTGAATGATGATTATTGATTATCTTGTTATGGTCAATGCTTACTGCTTAATCATATCATATATTTTTATATCAATATAGATCTATTATTTGTAAATTCTCATAAATCTATTACGCACAATTACAGTTTTAAATTATATGGCTAATATACAAATAGGCCAAGATCTGAAAAAGTACGTAATGCATACAAAACGGAAAAAATTAGAGGTATTATACTTCAACATAGGAATTTTGTGATTAAAATTAATGTAGGTAAATTTTTTACAAGTTTAGCTAATAATTTAAAACAAATAATTTTTATAACACAATCGACTAAAGTGTCATCTGTAGAGAGCATCAATGATTCATCAAGAGAAGTATTTAATAATTTGTTAGTGGATTTAGATATGTTTTCTCCCAATAACTGGCCTGATAACTGTGATATTCAGTATGGCAATATACCTACTAGCATACTATGTTTGTCAAAAGTAAAGTATATGAAGAAGCTATAGTATAGTATATGAGCCCTTCGCGAATATAAACATTTATAATATTCTTTATTAAATGATAACATTAAACCTCTTATGACTGCAGTCAAAACTTTAGCCATCTCTTTAGCAGAATGTGAACGATCATTTATTCGATGAATGAAATTGTATCCTCAAAAAGAAGTGTACTGACGAGTGACCATATATCATCATTAGCTTTTATAAATTGCACGGGTATACTAGTCAACAATTATAAATCACATCCATGTATAAAAAATTGGCTAATAAAACTATTATAGGTACCTACTTACCCAAAGTTTTTGTTATAAATTGGAAAAACGAATAGCTACCAGTGATTTAAAATTTACACCCAAATATTTACTGTAACGTAATATTGACGTGATAACTATTTAAAACTGTTTTACCAATTTTCAGTAAGTAGGTAGGTAATTCACAAAAAAATGAGGAGAAAAAAATTATCGAAAATAATGGAAAACGATTAGGTAGGTATAATCAGAAAATAATTCTATCGACTTCGCTCAGAATTATGTTTTGAAATTAATATTTCAAATAGGTCCTGACAGATTCAATATCAGATAATTACTACAAATCACAAATGTATTAATATTTCCAAAATATTAAAGGGGACACGAACCTTCCAAATTTTACCAGAGGAACAACCGCCCCCTATTGCTGCTCCCTTCAGTTTACGCCGCTTATGGTTCTATGGGTGTTCATAAAACGGTTTGTTTACGAATATAGTTCTTTTAAAAATTACTTTCAACTTTCTAAAATATAACAGATATCTGAACCTGTATAACCTTATATTTTTATAGGTAGATATACTCATATTATTTCACGTTACTATTTTTTAAACTATTATAGTAATTTACGTTTAATGTTACCAATGTAGGTATACTAGATACCTGCCTAATATATTTACGATTTATCTAAGTACCTACCTATTTCTTATAAAGTTCAAATGCATTATTTATCATTATTTTTCACAAAATAGATGATCTAAAATCCCAGTAATCCTTATTTATACTTTTCACAACAACTAGATAAAATATGAATTATAGGTTATTATAGGTACCTATAATACTCTTTTCCTTATGTACACACAATTGCCTCGCGTTATTATCTCGCTGTCTATATAAAATAGGCACGACCTTATTGGATTATCTGCTTTCCAATTTTATTTTGAAGTGCTTATTTTATTATAGTTTTAAGCTAGAACACTTCACTCAATGGCGGCTCGTGCCAAGGGGCACACGGGTACGTACCACACCATTTTGGGTATTGAATAAAAGAAAATTATTTACTAAAAACTTAAATAAAATAAAATGTATAATATTTCGTCAATAATATAGTCAATATACTGATTTTAGTTATTACCGACAGTTATACCCATGTTATATAAACCGAAGTTTCGATCAGAATCGTTTTATCGAAAGAAATGATTTATTTCTTTTAAATTCAATACATACATTCACCATCAATATCCTATCCAACGAGCGAAGTGCATCCAACCCTTACTGACTGCCTAGTACCTTTTTTCTTATGCGTTTATCAAAAAAATTGATTGGGGTACTCCCTTTTAAAGAATTTTTGGGTACAACAGAAAAACACATAGGTAATTGTAAAAGCAATCAGAATCTAAAAACAATGTACCGGAAAAAGGTCAGATAGGAAGCTAGATAATAGCGTTAGGTACCTATCTGTTTGTGTTGTGTTTCGTCTTTCTACGATATTTTCAAGTTGATAACAATATTATAAATGCGTAAACGTGTTTTTTTTTTTGTTATGAAACAAATATCGTAATTACACAATATTTATAGTAGCGAAAAATTATGGAAAATATTTTGTGTAGAAATTTATTTGCATGGACATTTTTTTTAAATGAAAATATTCCTATTAGAAAATAATCAAAATGGACTTTTTTCTAATGGAGTTACTTTAATTAGAATTAAATCTAGTGTAAATAATCGATTATGGAAAAGATTTATAATGGAAATGGATTTTAACGAAAATATTTACAGTGGAAATTATATTAAATTAAAAATATTTATAATGGAAATTAAATTAAATAAATTATATTTACAATGGAATTTATTAAGAAAACGTATACTTACTCTATTTTGGGTAGGAGTCGAGTATGAGTTTTCGGGTATTTTCAAGTTATTTTTTAAGCATATTGATAGATTTTATTTACAATTTTAGGTCATTTTTCATAATTGTAAATTATACATTTTATCAGGATTTAAAGTAAATCACCATTAAGTAGGTATAAGTTCCTTAAGTATACTTATAATATATACTTATATTATAGTAATTATATTACTCTAATTTTCGGTAAAATAACATGAAAAAAGTTTTAAAATCAATTTAAGTATTTATTTATTTTGGTTTTTTTTTTATTTACCACATTAAGCCCATTAAATAAATTCATTAATCATTATACAAAATTAAGAATAAGATTTAGGTGTAGAAAAAGCATAATTCACCACACCCAAAGACTTTTTGATAAACGCATAATTTATATATAGGTACCTATTTATATAAACTATAAACCGGGAAGGCGGAAAGAAAAAGTTATTTCCTCGGAATTCAGAAAAAAAAGAGATTTTAAAATTTGAAATGTTCACATAAGTATCACCAATAAAATATATTACGTTATACATTTTTCAAAAACATTTTACAAATGTTTTTATCAGAAAAAACTGCTTTTAAATTCAACATAATACCCACCAGTATCCTATCCAACAATTGAACTGCTTTCATCCCAATCTGTCCAGATTTTTTTTTGCTCATCAACTAAAAGAGACCAAAAAATGTTGGTTATGTGCCTAATGACAATAATATAAACCTAAATGTCGTTTTACTGGAGTTGCGAAAGTATGTAAGTACTTACAAGTATTTTTAATAATTTCATTTTTTACAGTAAATAAGAAAAATCTAAGGGAACATATCCCCCTTTTGCCCCCCTTCCATGATAAAGAAAGCTAATTTATTGAATTCAAGGAAGTCAAAAATATAAATATTAGTGTGTACCTATTGTTGATATAGTGACACATATTATATTATGACATAATAATTATTTAGCTTTTTTTATAAGTAGTCAGGTCAATTAGATTACTGGTAAGTATTAGTTAAATATGTCATACTACCTACAAGTGTTGTGAAGATGATAAATCGTTTCAAGAGAACTAAACCATTTTAAATGAAACATACAACTTTATTACACCTAGTAATATATATACAGTATACACATATGGAACAAAACAAATAATAACATTATGCTTTGTATATTTATACTTGAGAAAATGTATTGGGTAAGGAAATTATTAAAACGTTCTATTAAATATTCGGTTTAGATAGATTTTAATAATATTTCTCGTTTAATAACCCCATATAACTTTTCTTCAAATAATAATAAATAATGAAATTACTTTTTTATAGATAGAATGTTTAAAAATCTAAGAGTTATGAATCTATAAGGCATATTAAAGAAAAAATAATAACACCATTAATACATAATATATGATTATTTTATTATTATAGCATTAATTTTATTTGGGACAGCTATAGTATTATTTTATTTTCCTACCACAAAATTTCCTTAGAGTATGTTTGCAACTTGGCACAATATTAGAAATAAATCTTGTCTCCATTAAGTTTGTCTCATATATCTATTTAATTAGCTTGTGAAATTATATTGTTATTAATTATTACCATAATTTTATGATTTACATCACATTTCATTTTGTTTATGAGTATATAAAAATTAAATACAAATAATATAAACAATACTAATTAATATAACTTTTTAACATATTTTATATTCATAATAAATTATAATTTTAATACAAAAATAAAAACATTATCACTATTTTTAACGGACTTGTAACTATTAATTTACAACATAAAAAATGTTTTAGATTAATTATTATATTTAGTTAGATACACAAATATATATATATATATTCACTCCAATTTTGGTTCGCTGTATTTTATCTGTGGGTCCACTTTGTAGAACTGAGTTTTCTTCAGTAAGTCTGATGTACATACAGCAGCCTAAAATATAAAATTGGGATCAACAATTAATTATTATTTAAACAGTTGATTAAATACACAACACAAAATATATTCTGTTAAGAAGCAAACAGAAATAATGTCAGAGTAGTAAAGTCAACACTTAATTATTACTGATTCCATAAATTAAATTTTAGTAGGTAAAATATTTATAAGAATCAGGTCACACTCCAGTTTTTGAGAGTTGAGCCAAACTCGAATCAAACTTACAATACTATTGTTTAATTATTTATTGATTTAATTGCAAATCTGAACCAAATTAAATTATTTTAAATATTATCATAGGACATAAGTACATAAATATGAAATAATAAATATAATAATTAATTAAACTATTAGCTATCTGCGGTACACTGACACTTCATAGCACCTCAATTCATTGCGCGTCACTTCATTGTGTGATACTTCAATGCAAGATGATTTCATTGCGAGATATATGTTATTGAATGTGATGTCTTGTTTTATTAGCTATATAATTAACCATTAAGATAAGGTTTGTTACTATCAAGGGTTGGGATTAGGTTTATATAATATATTAATTATATTTGATCCCTTATTTTGGCATTATATATAAGTACAATTATACTTTATTATAGAAAATAAGTAATGAAATGTTGATGATGATTCATCGTGTAATGAACTAATCCACAATGAAATATTTCACGATGAAATGAATGCGGTGGTTGCGATGAAATGTCACATAATAAAGTGACTCGCGATGAAATGTCATGGAATCAGTAACTGCTTTAATACTATTTTAAACTTATAAATTATAATTATCTATTTAATTACTGAGTTTATATTAAATATAACTACTTAATTAAAATAATAAATAGTAATTAAAAAATTAGAAATAAGTTATAGTTTATATTTAAAATTTAAATACTATCAAATATTATTATGTAGAAATACTAATTTATCAATGGATTCTGGAGCTAGTCTTATCAACTAAAAAAAAAAATTATATTACATTTAGAAAAGTTTTTATATTAAACGTTGAACTCTCAAATTACGATGTTTGATTTGAAAATAATAATTAATGTAACCTAACCAAAACCAAGACTCAATAGTTTAGTTAAATTTTCTTAAACACTGAGTTCAAAATTTGAACAGTTCCACCCATCCATCTCTATTTTTTTTTATTTATATTGATTAAATTTGTACTATTTCCTAATATTATTTCAAATAATCAAAGTGAAATAGGTATATTAAGTTTAATAACAATAAATAAAACATTCTCAATGAAATTTATCAAGATTAATTTGTTTACATTGAATTCAAATTTTGTATTACTTTATAAAGCTAAATTTTAAGGTGTATCTAATATTTATATTTAAATTAATTCTTAGTAAAAATATCAGTTTTGAAAAATGTAATAAATATCTAAAACATTATTATTTAATAAGTCCTAAAAATTTAATACAAAATATATTAATGTAGAGGTTTAAAATACATAAATTTTTTTAAATTAGTACCCAGCTTATTTTTTTAATAATTTGAAAATAAAATTGTGAAAAACTAGTTAGTAGAGAGTAGAAGCAATTCATTAGTTAAATAGGATACTGGTGGTGGATATATTAAATTATAATATTCTAAGCAGAGTTTGGTGTAACACATTTTAATAAATGTATAACATATATATATATAATAGTTAAATACATAGTCAGTGAAAATTAAAAATTTTTGAGATTCATTGTTTTTTTTAGAATTACGAGGATATAATCCATTTTTTTGCTTTCCAAATTAGTCAATCGAAAAAGAAAAAAATATCTATTTTCATAGTTCCATACTAATCATATTTGCTATTTGAAAATAGGTAGGTATGTGCATATTAAGAAAAAGTCCCGGTAGCTCCTCAGTCATGTGCAGGTTTGAATTACACGGTGTTACCAAAAATAACACGGTATACAGTATAAGTGTATGACAATAATCAATAAATATTAGCGTTTTGTAAGTCAACATAGTGTGGTTTGACTATGACAAGATAGCGAGATGGAAATCGGTTGCCACCAACTCGACAAGGCTCATTCTTAACAAGCAAATACTGTACACATGTCATGATTGAATCATATTTTAATCAAAATGTTGTTAACAGAATAAAATATAAATTACTGTAAAACCACTATCACCCTCATTACACACAGAATTTAAAATAAGAAAAGTTAATCCAATTCTCATTTACAATATTTTTACAATGTCAATTGTACTAAACTAAGAAATTACTAATTAGTCTAAATATGCAAATACATATATACTAAGACCTAAATTGTCATGACAATTAAAATTTTTTAAAGTACCTATGAAAAAAGTTTGAATATCTTTGTGATTAAAGAATAATTTTAAAATATTACATTTACTAAAAAGTGAAATAGGCAGTGAAAATATTTTAGATTATACAATATAAAGTCTAAAAACATGAAATAAAATCTAACAACAACAATAATAAATAGTTAGAATTATTCTATTTAATAATATTAGTTTATTAAGTATCAAAACAATACATTTTCTACAATAAATGATAACTAATCTTTTAATTTAAAATTTTTAATACATTTTTAAGATATTGTTTTTATAATTGTTATTAACAGTTAGTTAGGTCCATTAATTTAAAACTTATATACTTATAGATATCAGTAGCGGCTCGTGGATGAAATATCTGGTGGTGCACAACAAAAAATAAGAATTATTAAAAATTAACAATATTATATTATTATGTTATTTTCTCTAAAATGTCGATATAATATGTAGATATTGTAATAACGAACGTGATGTCATTCATTATATTAAGAATATACCTACATTCATATAAAACATAATTCAATTTAACTTATGCCTATATAACCTAGATAAGTGATATCCTGATAACATCTGAAAATGGGTAGATAATAACTGCAACAAATGACAAACGTCGTTAAGACATACGACCACAGAATATAGTACATATAAAATACATGTACTATGTGTGTATATATATATGTATGTATGTATGTATATATATATATATATATATATATATATATATATATGTGTGTGTGCAACAGACAGCACTGCAGTAACCTCGCAACAGTGGCAGTGATGGATTAACACACAGCCCCCGCCAAGCAAAACAGCGATATAAAATAATAATTTTATATTTAAAAACACTAATTTATCAAAATTTTAGGTGGTGCACGTGCGTCTATACTCCTTAACACGAGCCGTTACTGATAAATATATAAAACTACCTATAAGTGTTAAATGATATTATTTGGAATAAATAATAATAAATTATATTTATTATTAATATAAATTCAGTTAATTTATGTAAGATTAAAAAAAAAACATTGTTGAAATAATAAAAATTTGTGTATAGGTACCTGGGAAACATTAAAGCATTTATCACATCTTAAAAATTCAATATCATCTGTTAGAGTTTGATGCCAAATATCTAAGAAAATATTTGGACTCAATCTAGTCATGTGAAATAAAAGTACACATGTTCTTTCTCTTATTGATGGGTTTTCATTATGCCTAAGTAATTTATGAAGCTCAACATTTGAAATTCTACCTGAAAAAAAAAAATCAATTTTATATTATAATGAATTTTAATTACACACTTTATAGCTATATAAATGTTATATTACCTTCCAAATGTTTTCCAAGAACTATGTCTTGTACTAATGTAACATTGGTTGGCATATATATTAAAGTTAATAATAATACTGCAAGTGTATTAGATACCAAACGTGTACTTCCATGACTTAATGACAAACATTTCTGTAGGAGTGGTACAATGTTCAAAGAAATTACACTTTCCGTAAATTGTTTAAGGCATTCGACAGGTTTATCTAAGGATAAACCTTCTACTAGGAGGAGTACAGATTCTAAGCTGTCCAGCTCTTGCATACTTAAAAAATTAGGAGGTGCAGGTGATACAGATTTACGAGTAGGTAATTTGAAACCATTAGAAAATGATTCCATCAAACATGGAATGACCTCAGATTCTATATAAATCTACAAAAATAACACAAAATTTCAGTATATTAAATATAATTAATAGTATTGAATTACATAAATAAATGTAACACGATTATCAAAACTACATACTTGAGTTAGTAATTCTCTGTCACTATGTAGAATTTTTGGAGTAGAAAAAGGTGTTGCCAGAAGACTAACAACATATTTTAATATTTTGACAGACATGGGGGAATTTTTTATGGAAGACAATATAACTAATATAAAACTTTTTTGTTTCATAGAAGTCAAATTTCCAGATAAAACCTGAAAAAATAAAATACTTATAAAAAGTATATACATCATAATAAAAAATAAAATAATTAAAGCCAGTTGTCATAAATGAAATTTAAAATTTGGCTAGTTATTTCAGCTAATGGTTTTATAATAATATTTATTTATTTATTTTTATTTTTTTAGATTCTGAGTGGAGTGAAGGAGATTTTATTTTTATTCAATTTTCTCGAAAAATGTTTCCACTAGAAGACATAATCTAATTGTTACGTTATGTGTACTTGTATTTCATTAAAATGGTACTTTTAAGAGATCATTTTTAATTTTTTCGATAACCATGTTTATGAAAAACTACCTAAAAATGAGTTATTTTTTCGTAATATGGAAAATAATAGATTTAGAAATTTAAAATTTTCAAAAATGATTACAATTTTTTTTACTAATATTAATTATCTATTACACCGAAGCTCCACTCAGAATATTTTTATATAAATTATTTATTTATCATTGCTTTCAAATTCAATATATTCACCACCAATATCCTCCCTGTCGAATAAAGTGCTTATCTACCGACAGAGTTGTAAAGTATTTGAATATTGGTATCAGTGGCGTTTTCTCTGGGTATGCAAGTTGTGTGTTAATGCCTTACAAAATCTATGTGTTCAATTATTATTTTGATCATAATAAATATGCATTTTAAAAATAAAAAAACAATGTACGATTGTTTACATAATATATAAATAATATCAAATATATAACGATTGTCATAGATCCATTTATTATTAGTAGGTATATTATGGAACGCAAATAAATATATTGAACCAACAAAACAAATACAGCTGGTTTTTGCCTCAAAACTTGACCGTGATGTCTTTACGTGTTGTAGGACGTTAAATATTTTGTCAACGGCTTCATGATACCTTTATACCTATAATCGTATATGATCATATTTCTATCGGGTAACTTCGGTACAGTGCCAATACCTGGCCAAGGCGTTAACTTTTGAAACAACAACTTGCCGGATACTACTATGCCGGGTGCCGACATATTGTTTTCAATGAATTGTGTATATCGTAGCTACCCGTTTATAACTTTATGCAGGTATAAGGTAGTACATTGAACATACGAGTACAATGTTCACTTCTGTGGAAAACTATAGTTTATCACACAAATCAAAAGTATATTATACTGTATATATTATAGTATAATATTATATTTTATTTACCTGTTATACCTATTATTGAGTTCAGAACATGCAAAAACATCGCATATTATAATGTATTTTGTGCATGCATATTTTTCTTATGTAAAAGGGGGGTAATTTCTATTATACGTTAACGCCCAATGTCCAAAGTCAGGAAACGCCACTGATTGGTATTCAAATACTTTTTTGAGTATTCAATACTTTATTTCTTTCTTGTATTTGAGTAGTATTCAAATACCTTTTTATGGTTTTGAATACTAATTTATTTGAAATACTTTTGTGTTTTATATTTATGTTAAATTATATTATTAAGAATCAAAATGTCACATCTCGCAAATTGTACACACAAAAAAAATATACATTATAAAATCAGATAAGCTATAATATGATTTAAGTAATAGATCAAAGTTTAAAATCATGATGTGATTATACAATTATAGTTTGATTATAAGCATGATTAAGTAGCAGTGCTTTGGCCAAAAGAATATTTAGCACAAGTGGTGCTACTATAACAAAAAAAAAAAAAAAAAACATCAATATAACTGACAAATATTTTGAACAAATTATATTTTTGAAATGTAATAGTCATATAATTATATCAATAATACATTTTAGAAACATAATTTGTTCAAAATATGCCAGTAAATATTATATATTTAATACTATTACTATATACAGCTATATTAATAAAATTATTGAGGTTTAGAGGTTCAAGTATTTAGAGTCCGTTGTACAGAAAGATGGGGGTTTCGAAGAGGATATGAAACAGGATTAAATATAGATGAATGAAATAGAGAGAAGCGTCAGATGTTTTATGTGACATAAGAATCCCTATTAGGTTAAAAGATAAATTTTATAAGGTAGTGGTGAGACCTGCAATGTTGTATGTTGGGCAGTAGATAGGAAGAGAATAAGTGTAGCAGAGATGAGAATGTTAAGATCGTTGAGTGGAGTAACTAGAGGATAAAATAAGGAATGAGTATATAAGAGGAAGTATAGGATAGGAGTAGCTTAGATATTTGATAAAATGAAGGAGAATAGATTAAGATGACTCAGACATGTATTAAGGAGAGAAGATACTGAGGCAGTAAGATAGGTAAAGGAATTGTATGTTAATGGAAAGAAGGGGAGAGGAAGATTGAAAAAGAGCTGGGGGATGTGATAGCGAGTGATATGAGGATAAATTAAGACAATGCAGGAGATAGAGTTAAGTAGAAACGCAGGACTAGGGTGGCCGACCCCAAATAATTGGGAAAAAAGACGAAGGAGAAGAAGAACACCTATATTAATTATTTCAAATACTTTTTTTAATGTATTTGAGTATTTACTTAACATACATTGGATAAATAAGTATTTGAGTATTACTCTAAATACTTTTTTCAACAATATTTTTTTATTTACTCAAATACTTTTTAAAAGTATTCTTTACAGCTCTGTCTACCAGTAAATTTTATTTTAATTTATTAGCTACTACAATCTACAAACATACTTTCATATTTTAATATGTTATGTTAATTTATAAGAATGTGTAACTTATAACAATTGTTTTTACTAAAATTAATAATCTCAAATTGACACTTTAGAATTATATGACATATGAATGAATTATTTGACATGATGTTAAGATTCTAATAATCTATAATAATCAACAATGATAAATAGAATTATAAAAAAAAACAACAAATTTGACAAAATAAATTATATTATATTGATGGTACTTCATAAATAATATTATTACTATGATATAATTAAGTATTATTAACCTTAAATATACCATATTAATTTTTTTTAATTCCCAGTATTTCTAATAAATTCCCTGATTTTCCCTAGTTTCTAGATATATGGCAACCCTACCCTGAAAGTGTATTTAAAATTATATATACAATCAATTGTTATATTATAATTAATATAGATAATATTTATATATAATTAAGAGCATTTGTAGTTTCTGTCCAAATTAACAGGTATACAACAAATTATATGATAACATTTAGTTTAAATCCAGGGTTGAAACCAGTATAACCGAAAAAATAGAAAAAGTTAAACCTAAATTGAAATATGAAAAAATTCAAATACTGATTTTAAAACCAAAAATATTCAAACAAGTTTTAAAATTTAATGAAGAATATAGTTAAGGATATCTCATAGTATTTTTGTAAAATATCGCCTGACAAAGAAGTTACAGAAAATTATAAAAATTAAAAAGTAAAACTGGTGTTTAATAATTCAATAACTCAATTTTCTAAAGAAAGTATAGTATTTTTTTATTCACTGAACAAGAATTTAAAGAAGCCATAAATTATTTTCCTTAGATTATGAATAATAGTAATATTGTGTTTACATTTTGCTCAACTCATTCTACTACATAGGTCTGTATATGATATGACCACTCTATACATTCTTTACTCTATGGTTTAAGTAGACATTTTTAAATATGAGTATTATTTTAGATTTTGAATGGAATTTAGGAATTTATTTAAATTTCACTCATTATACAGATAATGAATATTTAATAAAATATAAAAACTAGGGTAACTATAATAATTACTTTATATACATTGAATTTAAATTTTATAAAATATTGCATGCAAAATTCAGTATAACTAATTATTAATTAAGTATTTAAAACAATATTTATTAATAGTATACCATACATGCAATTTTTAAGGTATTTTGTATAAGCAATTTTCAAGAAATTTTAAGAAAAATAAAAATCTAATAATTTAAAAATATTTTATAGTACATTTTAAAATTAATTCTGTGTCAGTACCACTTTTTTTATTGTGTAATCACAATATTTGAAAACAAATCCATTTTACAAGAACAATGTTTCTCATGTTGTAATTGTAATGAAGAAACCAAAGTTTTTAATGACAAAATTATCTGTGATCTACTATCGTCCTTTTTTCTATATCACAAATATAATGTGATGTTATGCTATCTATAAGAAATCTCTCAAAAACTGAATAACTTTTTTAAAATTTCATTTTTAACAAAAAATACGATGATAGAACACACATAATTTTATTAATTATGACTACAACCGGTGAAAATATTTTTCACAAAACAGTTTTTTACGATAAAATAATGCATAGCGGTGACCTTAAGGACACTCCTTCAGTTATCTTCATCAGACATAATATGTGCATAATATGGTTCTCAACGGGAGAGTGAGGAATTTCCCTTCAGAAAGAAATTTAGGTACTACACAGGGAGAAAATTACAAAAATTGCATTAAATGAAAATCAAATTATCACAAAACTTATCATTTATTTTCAATTTAACATTTAAAACTTTAATACATTTAATTACATTATGCCTCTTCTTCTTCTCCTTCGCATTCTCTCCCAACTATTTGGGGTCGGCCATAATTACATTATGCCTACAATCTATAAAATGTATATTGTTATGAATTATGGCTTGTTATGATGAAATATACTATTTTTTGGGTTAAAAATATAGGGGAAGAAACCATTTGACTGTTGGTAAAAAGGAGATATCAAGTATAAAAGGTTGAGAACCACTGTGCTACATAGTGATATTGGATTTTATATTTCCAATTTCATGAACAATAGGTTGATTTTGGGATACCTACAATTATAATTAATAAAGAGACCATAATTTATGACATGTTAAAATTATTGTCTTGATAAATTAAATTTCAGGGTTTTTACCAGTGTATGAATAATGCGATAATTAAATTGTATTTTATTTAAAATTTAAATTATTGAAAAATAATTCCAACATGACATTATAAATTATGTTTTCAAACAAAGATAACCAAAACAAGTACTGAGCCTACTCACAAAAAAATAATAATAATGATAAAATGAGCACATCTATTAGGTTAAAAGAATCACCAAGAAAGTATGAAAGAATGATGTAAAATAATATTATATAATTGAAATTTTACTTCAGTTGCAGTTTGTTGTAGAAATTCAATCCATTCTTCACTTATAAAATTATTATTTTGATTATTACTAGTAGAGTTGGTTTGATTAGAGGACATATCCAACTCTTGACAAGTTTCAGAACACCAACTGGATTGACTCGAGCGCAAATCTTCTTCAGTTCTACATAACATTCAGTATTATTTATTTAAAAATATTTTCATTTGGTATATTTATTACGTTTCGTCTATAGATGTCACATCATGACCACTAGAAGAATTTGAGCCGCTTTCTTCTTCCTCGATTATTTTTAATGAATTTAAAGGTGACACAATATCATCCAACTCATGATGTTGATCTATTATGAATACACGGTCTTTTACAAACTCATGTTCTGATAGACCTGGCCATGTTAACCTTCTTAATGGATTTTTTTGCAACAGTTGCTCCAAAAAATTTCGACAAACAGGTGATACAGTATTTGGCCAGACTATAGGTTGATCTTTCATCATTTGCACTAAATGCATCAAACATTTTGTATCAAATGGTGGTTTTCCACATAGTAAATGATAAGCTATACATCCTAATGACCTAGGTTAATATTTAATATAAACATGTACATATTATTTAAACAAAAACAATTATTATTATTTTAAATTTTTTACCATAAATCTGCATTGTGATTGTACGTAGGTGGTATAACAGGAGAATTGATCACTTCAGGTGCCATATAAAGAGGCGTACCTTTTAGAGATGCTTGAGTTAATACTTGTGTACCCGTTAACATAAATCTGGCTAAGCCAAAATCACACAACTTGGCCACATCATTGTTATCCAATAAAACATTTGGTGGTTTTAAATCTCTAAATAATAAAATAATTTAATATTATATTATACAATAGGTATATAAGCATTAATGCATATATTATATTATTTAATAATTAAATAGTAAATACTAAATACTGTATATTATAAAACGGCCTCCTACCACCATTTTTTTTTTGGTCAAAAACTACTCTTCTAATTTCAACAGACCGACACTATGTGTACTCCAATAACAATTTTGAAAACTTATACAGATTTTTCCTCGGATTTTTCATTACTTACTCCAAGTAATGATCACTCCATATTTTTCATTTTCATATTTTATGCTATAATTAAAACCATTTGAAGTTTGCGAAATTGTCAACATTTTGAATACAAATATCTAATTAAATAAAAATAATTTTTAAATTTTAAAGAATCATAAAACAATAATTTTCTGATAAATGTTATAGATAATTTAAATATTTTTCAAAATTAAAGTTGATGTACTTATTGTGATGTTCTAATGGAATTATAATTGTCTACTTGAGTGAAAGATTTAAATTTATACATTACTTTTTTTATAGTTTTAAAATAGATTGCTAACATAATTACTTGGGTACATATAATGCCTTTCCATATATCTTTGATACAGGTTACTAACAAAAATAGTCACATATGACTCACACAAGTATACATTTGTACAAAGAAAGAATAATAAATTGCCTAAATAATACTTCTTAAAATCGTGTGGTATGGAGGCCCCTTAATGTAAAATGTTCAGATCAAATAATATGCTGTGTAACAATTATTCATAAACCGTTTAGTATAAAAAACAAAATTCTTATCCTGTAACCTGAATTTGTTAGAGTCCACGTTTTTAAACAAGTAAACAGAATTTGCCTAGGAACTTGCTATACTTATTTACTTTTTAATGTGTCAACAAAATCACAAAAACCAAATGCACAATCATGTTTTATTAGTTGATAATCCTACTGGTATTTCCATATATATACACAATGATTAGGTAGGTATGTTAATTTATTAAGTTTTTCATTGATTACTAAAATATGTTCTGATTGGTTCATAATTCATATATTATGCATATTTCAAAAAAAAATTATCTGAAAAAGTATTACATAGCACGTTATTCGGTCTAAGCCATCCACTAACAATGTTAATTAAATATCTACCTATGTAAAATATTATTTTGGTGTAAATAATGTAGAGCAGACACGAGATGACATATTATTGTCTGTGTTCTTTTTTCACTCATTATACCCTCCGTTTCTATTATATCTTTAAGCGATCTAGGCACAAACTCCATGACTAATGCAATCTACAATAACAATAACAACAAAAAATAATGTAAACATTTTTAAAGCTAAATAAATAATCTCACTCCATTCTCATTTTCAAACGACTCGAGCATTTTCACAATATTCGGATGGTGTAATTTCTGTTGAATTTCAACTTCTTGTTGTAGTTGTTTTAACTCTCCAAACTAAGTAAAGAAACAGCGAAAATAAATATTAAACCAGTTTTTAATATTACGGTACCTACCTTGAATATAAATTTGAAGGCAACTAACATATTACTATTGATATGCATGGCTTTGAAAACTTTTCCAAACGATCCTTCGCCTATCTTTTCGCCTAGTTGATAATTATAACAATGTGCCCAAAATTTAAGTCGATCATCAGCTACCATGATTGGATAGTTCATTTCGTCTGCCTTACACTGAGACGAATCACTTTGCTGATAGTTACCGTTCATATATTATATATATTTTACCAATCATAAACTTAATTCTGTATAAATTATTGGGTTCATCGTTATACATTTTTCGGTAGTTCGGTTAACCGCTGTAATATAACAACGATTTGAGGCACCGAGGACCCTCGGTATTTTACGAATTATTTTCATTTATATATTAGTACGAATGTTGAAAAAAAAAAAAAACTTAAAAGAACTTAAATATATTACGTAAAATATAAAAAATTAAATACTGTTTAGTACATACCGGACGTCCAGATCAGATAATATAATTTTGTGTTATCAAATATGATGTTATCATTAATATTCTGTTATTACTGTTTCAGGTTGACCATTGGAAACCTGGTGCGAGTATACGATAAGAAAATATAAGAACTGATGAGAAAATACGACGGCGGCGGCTCAGCGAGGTCCGACCACAACTCGCGCGCTCCTAAAGTCCTAATTTTGTGTTTTCATCCGTTCGGATTGGAAAAACGGAACCAACGTCAAAATGGTCGTAGAATAAATGGGCATAACGGACGGTTTCGGCGGTCATGGGGGGGGGGGGAAACATTTATTGACGTTTTATTATATTTGTAGATTAAGAACAATATTACCGTCTTTATCTAACAAATGGCATTGATGATTTTTCCAAATTTTTGGTGACATTTTGTAAATGTAGTAATACAAAAAAACACGGCCTTGGGGGTTGGGGCGATCGCACTATCATCCCCCTACAAAACCGTCACTGGTTGTGGCGATGTATTTGAATTTCTCTGATAACCATAAAAATATACCATTGTAACCACACATTGGCAGTCGAACATTTTTCAATTTTACGGTAACATTAAAACAATCGATTAAAAATGCAATCACACTGATAATTTGCTGAATTATTAACAAGGTTCTTTCTTAACTACTGGGCACTGTTAGTTAGGTTTAAATTCCCTGACACCGTAATACCGTACAGATTATATTATTTGACACAATCTGATGAAAAAAGAATATAAAAACAGAAAATAAAGGTGAATACCATAGATGGAAAAAAGTAGTTCTCTTTAACTGTGAAATTAGAGGTACCAACGTAGAAACACAAAAATCTCATTATATTATCAGCACAGAAATTTATTTATGTATTATATTATGTTTATATGTTTATAATATGTTAATGATGATGTAATCTATGTAATCTATACCATTTTTCTATTTTATATCGTCTTTACTCTTTAGCATTTCGCTATTTCATCATGGTCTATACTCTATAGCGATTAATCAAATTAGCAGAAAGAATGACAAGTATTATAATTAGGTAACATTTATTAATATAATATTTATACCATAGAACATTGGTGAATACCGTATCTTAACATTGGATAATTAGTCACGTTGGCTACACTGATATACCGTTCGTCTCGTCTTGTTTGTGTTCTACAAAGTGCAGTTTCTATCAAAATAAAGTAACAACCATTTTGACAAATACGTTTTTAATTTTTCGGAAATTAACATTTTATTCGCTTAACGCCAATTTATTATTTTGTTCTCGCATTACCCTTATAGTCATCCGTTCCAGTTCATATGGTTGGCAGACACGAGCGGCCGTAGTTCGTGTCCCGGAACGACTGGACGTCGGTATTCGGTTTCAATAACGAGGAGATAATAATGAAGTTCATAAAAGGAAAGAGACCCCAAAATGGCCGAGACCGTGGAGGGTAATTTTTAAATATTTGTGTAAAGTTTAAATGGTCTATTGGTGAATCCATCAGACTATATCTCTTGCTGATTAACGCGTCGGTTTGGAGCAATATAAAATATATGTTGTGTAAAACGTATGTCTGAAAATTTGACGATAGATTAGTAAAATTGTAATTTCAGACGTTCTAGAGCTTTGCAATCTGGACCTCGCAATCGTTTACGTCTAGCAGCGGCTAATAAAGCGGCCAAAATAAAGCGATTGAAAGCTTTAAAAACAAGACAATCAGTAAACGGGAAATTAAACAACAGAAAAATGTTGTCAAAAAATAACTCGAGAGTAGTCAATAATAATGTCGTTGATGCTCGTGTCAGACTTTTGCAAAAGGCTCTACATAAACCAACGGAGATAGTAGATGCTAGACAAAAGTTAACAAAGCAAAAAGATGCCCGCGAAAAAATCCAGGAACGCCGTTTACATTCAACTTCATATGATGTAAGTAACTATAGGTACCTATTAAATTCCTAGGTATAAATACAATTTAGCCATCATGCAATTTATTCCTTTTTTTTTTTTTTTAATCCTATTTAAAATTATGTGTTTTAAATGATGGTGATTATATTAGCACAAACACCGAGTTTCAAAATTATAGCAATATTTGAAAATGGCGAATTTCGAAAAATGGAATATTTTATGCTGCATTTTTTTTAACAAAAAAATTGTTTTTAACAATCACACTTTAGTTCATAAACCTCCTGGTGAGCAATTTTCTAACTCTGAAGGGTTTATGGTCAATAAGTAAATGGTAAATAGTTAGGTATCAATAAATAATAGTAGGTATCTAATATAGAAATTTAATATACTTTTTACCTACAAGTTATAAATATTTTAGTTTGTGTTAATACTACTCGTAACTATAGTTACAATATTTAATAGCAACGTCCATTAACATTAAGAAAAGTTTTCTGATAATTTATTTAATTTACCTACCTACCTATCGAATTGAATAATTTTATTTTACACTAGGTTAATAAATTTGGATTTTTTGTTATAAAGAAGAATCATACCTACCTATAGCAATGGCGGTACAAACTTTTTTAGTTGTTGAAGTAAATAGTAAAATTTTACACCACCACCACTCCTTTTACTACATCAAAAAACCATGCAGGTTCCCCCTCTTGGTAAAGGTTTTTATCTTTAGGTTGCACAACAAACAACATTTTTATGAAACAAAATATATTTTTATAAATTATAATATGAAATATATATTAGGCCTACTGTAGGTATCTGATATATAATACATATACATATTATCCCGCATATTACTTATATTGTAATTGATATAAATATTAATTTGTTTTTTAATAAGTCTGAAGACAGCATACATATTTATTGCCTCTTCATAGTTAATATCTACATCTCTTGCACAACTAATGAATCAAACTTTCTAATCTAATTTGTCCTATAGTAGATTGTAGCTATGTGATTACCTATATTACTAATTAATGTATAATGTAAATATATAAATATAATATCTAACTACATAGATACATAATATTAATTAATAGTGTTAGGATGTTTATGCACTAAAATATGTATAAATATGTATGCACTTATTACTAAAAGACAGCTAAATATGCATGAAAAAATGCATTAAAAAATAATGAATTAAAATGAAATAAAAAATGGACATAAACTATGCAATAAATATCAAAACAAATTTATTTATAAATAGTACCTAAGTATATGAAAAAAAACTAGGTAGGTATGTACCTATTTTATACTCGATATATTAATTAATAATTTTACTATTTCATAAAATATGATATAGGTACCTAAATAAAAATTGTAAATTAAATTAAATATAAAAAATATAAATAGATAGTTTAATTAAGAAAGTTGCATTGAACAGCAATTGTTTCTTTTAAATTGTCAACAGTGTAGTTATATACTATATATGCATCTATATCTTGCTAATAAGTTCTTAAATCTATTAGAAGTAAAATCTCTATGTGATCCTAGTAGTTGAATACCGGTCACCTAAATAGAATTCATATATAATTTATATGCTGTGTCTAGGTCCGGACACTGGGTATATAATGTGTCCCCAAATACTTTACGCGCATGCGCATAGACGTACATTTTATCATAGCGACACGATTATTATTTTCAATACTGTTATCTATGTTATCACGGAAATGAATAAACAATATATATTATTAATTAATAATTATTTACTATACTATAGATTATTTCTCGGTTAAATATTTCTAGTAGGTACTGTTATGAACCCCTGGTTCATTTTTAAATATTTGGGGTATTTTGCCAACAATCTTGTCTATCCGTGCGATGTCAGTCGAGTTTTCGATATGTTTAACCACAATATATGTAATACATTTATTTATATTTAATTTAGTGGTGTATTTATTAATATTTCATTAATGTTTAATCAATAAATTATATACTTATTCTAAAAGGAATTATTCTATCTTTGAAGAAAACCCATTTTACCAAAAATCATAATCCAAATGGCATCATCCATCTGACGACTTTTCGACAACTGGCCCAGTGGGTTGGTTACAATAGTACATACATGAAAAAGACCTAATACTAAGTTGACATCAGGAAATATTTTTTTTTCGACCGTTTCAGTTGTAAATAACATACCGTATTTTTGCTCTTAATATTAAATGTTTTAAATGTCTCAAAAAATTAATTTAATTTTAAATAATAAATAATAGGTATGTAATAATAATTCTCGCAGTCAGCTTTTCCCAATTTGTTTATAAAAAGTAAAATAAGTCAATATGTAAAAAAATGTCAATATATAAAAAAGAGTTATAAAATCAGTTATATATAAAAATTTTCAAATACAAGTACAATTTAATATAAAAAATACAATTAAAAAATATAAAATAGAAATATTATTGTGTGTTATGTATCACATAAGTCATAACATTTAGAGCAATATCAATTAGATTTTTTTGATTTTGGTTTAATACTTTAATCACACTTTAAATCAAACCAAGTTAACACGTTCACTGCCCTCGCCGATCACGGATCGGCGGTAGTGGTAGAGCGTGTATGGCCGCCGCCGATCCGTGATCGTCACTAGTTTATGTTATTAAATATGTCTATAAATAAATTGGCTATTGAATTATTGCTTTAATTATTCGTTACGGCCATTCAGTACATGTAACGTTTATGTGCAGTCGGTTTTTGGTTCGCGTGTATTTTCATTTCGTTTTAAACTATAGTAATTTGCGCTTTGTATATTGTTATTTTTCATTATTTGTAAGTTAAATTATATTTAAATATGGACCTTCCTGCCGGTCCATCAAGAGAGCGCTCTCGTAGTCCTAGACGTGGCATGAAAAGAAATATTTTATCAGACGCT
>JAIPRL010005081.1:22355-34171 GCA_025469235.1 Pemphigus obesinymphae
ATATTTTTATTTATATTTCTATTATATTTTATTTTACTATGATTTTAGAAAATTTCCTAATGAGAATATAAAAAAAGAATATACGACGATCCGTGATCGGCGTCGGCCATTGCCTTCATTTATTATAGGCAGTGGCCGTTGCCGATCACGTATCGTCATGAGTATAATGTTATCAGTAAATGCGCGGCAGGAAAGGCCCACCTAGTAATATACGTGTGGCAGTGAACGTGTTAAACAGCTATCATATAATATGTATTTTTTTGAATTAATATTTATATTACATGGGGGACATATTATTTATATGGCAACATTGTAAAATTCACATTTGTTAATAGTCTTGATTAAAGATTGGTGTTTTTAACTTTGCCATATAATACACAGTTTATTATTATTTTAAATTGCCTAACCTAACTAATCTTAAAAATATATTTTTTTGAATTTTTGATTGGTCTTTTTCCTTTTTGGTGCATTGTCTTTTTCTCGTTCATACTTAAGGTTCTTCAAGTCCTTTTTCTCTACTAGGTTCCTATAGTAAATAATTATTAATTAATAATATATATCGTTTATTCATCTTCATGATAACATAGATAACAGTATTGGTAATAATAATCGTGTCACTGTGATAAAATGTACGTCTATGCGCATGCACATACAGTTTTTGGGTACCTAGACACAGAGTAATTTATATTCCGATAATCGATAGTATATTCAATGCTATTACTTACATTCTTTATTCCATATTATATGAACTCTGAGATACCACATTTAATAATTTTATTATTTTTTTACTAATATAATATTAGTAAAATTAATTTAGGTTTTGTACTAACTAAGTTATTTTGTTACTTTAAATATTTATTTATTTATTTGACTTCTGTTGTTTTTGCAGGGCATTGCAAATTTCCATATAAAAATTATGTTTAAAAATTAAATGTTGATAGGTAGTAAAAGTTTTTAATTTTAATTATTAATAATGTGAATAAGCAGACAATATGTGGCTTATTTGAAAAATGTACATTGCCTTAATCAATCTTTTCCATATTTCAACAAAGTAAACCTAACCAGAAATATTTGTTTATATCATTGTACAAACTTTTGTCTTATTTTTTTATCAAAATAATAATAAAAAATACATGGATTATTGGTGAATACCATTACTGTAGACTAGAAGTACAGAATAGAATAACTAACATAAGATAATATACTAATAAACATAATATAATCAAAGAATATTTAAAATTTTTAAAGAAAACTAAAAAAACAACAATATATTTTTGATTTTATTGCACTAACTTGTAAATGTTTTTCTTAAACAAAATTATACATCTTAAAAAATACCATAACTGTAGACTAGAAGTTAAGAATATAAAAAGTAATATAAGATAATATTTAAATTTTTAAAGAAAACTGAACAAACAAAATACATTATTGATTTTATTGTACCATCTTGTGCATTTTTTTTCTTAAACAAAATTATTTATATAATTGGAAAATTCAAAATATCACAACCATTGACTAAATGTACATACTATTTAATAGATAAAATATAAAAAATAAAACTAAAAGAGTATTGCAAAAAAAGTAAAAAGTGACTGCATAATATACTACATAAGTCATTGACTAATGTCGTTTTGCAGTGATTTCAAGTTCTAATCTTCCATAGATTTTATTAAATAAAAGTTTGATAGATGTAGTTTTTATAGGGATGACGTAACTACGTAAATAATTATACAATTTTACAAAATGTCATTTTTGGAAAAACAGAGTCTTATGTTGTTTTTGAAATAGCTGATTCAATAAGGTAGGTAATAGGTAACCTAACAAAAAACTGTTATAAATACTAAAATGTTAGAAGTGCTGTAATTTTTTTATTATTTGTGATGCTTTTATTCTAGAACATCATTTTGTAGTTTTGAAAAATAGTTTTATACACTTGCCCCATAAATTAAAATATATATCATTGCCATTTTGCCATTAGTTAGTTGATTATTTTCCACTTGCCTAATCCACTGGGACAAATGTATAATTTTGGATTTCTAAAAAAAAATTCATTTTTATTTTTATTAATAACTGTAGCTCAATTTTGAGGACAGATTTGAATTCCTAGTATTTAATATCATAGATATAATATATTACTAAGGTTATAAATATAAAAATTTAAGTGCAGTTAAAGTTGAACTTGTTAATTTGGTGTTTTTGTAAGAAATTGATGTTTTTTAATGTTGGGTTATAATTTGTTGATTCTTTCAAAATTATAATTAAATCTACTGTATTGAAACCTAATATATTAATTATTATTATTTTTTTTCATTAGACAGTTCATAATATGGGTTCGTCCAGAGGACATTCCAATAATTTAGGTCGTGTAAAAATTGACCGTCGTGGTATTCTTACTGTCAAATCTATTTTGGATGAAAGAACTACTCCACATCATACTGGCCTTCGTGATAGGCGCCCACATGTAAATCAAGGCCGTTTTGATGGTGTAGAAAGAAGACGTAGTAGTAACACATTTAATTCGGATCTGAATACATTTAGAAGTAAAACTTTTTTAGTTTTATAACGTTTCTTATCCTTTTAAGTATATATTTAATAATTTAAGGTGATAGATCTATTGAGGAACATAGACCAAGAATGCCAAGACGCTCAGCAAACACGCAGTCCATGAGACGACCATTGGAACGTTCTACAAGACCAACAAGAGTTAATGAAAAACCATATAATAGACCTATGGCGATGGATTATGATGATTCAATGGATTGGGAAGAGACTAATAGATATTCTCCAACTCCAGTAAATACAATATATTTTAAATTAAAATATATAATTATAAAGTTTGGATGTTGTAGCTCTATAAAACTAAAAAATAGTAATATTAACACTGGCTATCGAACCCTATTTTAAAATATATGTCAGTCACTTACCAGTGAACATAAACATGAACATTGTTTATTTGCCAAGTCATTTTTTCACATAAAAATGTCTAGTACATAGAAAAGCCCAGTCATTAATCATGATCCTCAGGATAGCTAACGTGTTTAATTAATAGGTAGAGCCTAAAAAAGATAATCTTGAAAAATGACAGTTTTTTTTGCAAAGGTTCATTTATATTATTACTAAATAAAAATAAAATCATATTATCATAGTAAAATTATAACTCGGTATTTTTCTTCCAATAATTATTATTATAATTAATATATAAAATATAAAGACATTAGACATAGATAAAATGTATATGTATTTTACATATCATAAATTCAATTTGTAGTTAATGAACATCATTTAAAGTTAATTGAAATAAAAAGTAAATTCTTACAATATCCATACTGTAATAATACAATTTCAGTGTTACATTTTAAAATATATTTCAGGTAATGAGAAGAAGTATGGGAAACACATTGTTCAATCGTGATGGATATCCAGAAGATTTATTGGATAGGAATTCAAGGCAAGTGTAATTTATATTTTTATGTGATATATCTATAAGAAGTAAAAGAAATAATATCAAAGAAAATAATAGTTTTTAAAATGGCAGAAAACCAAGGAGAGGAGTGATTAGGTATAATATAAAAGTTCATGTAAAGCAGCAAAAAGAGCATAAGGTAAATTATAGAATTATGATCAGTTGTATGATAGATATAGATCTATAAATTAGATAATAGATGGGTATGTTTACTCTTTGTGTACATATATTTAAATGTTAATTATTTAGTTATTGCATTCAATATTTGTATAAGTAAAATTTTATAGGATTTTATTAAATATATCAGAAAACAAAGATACATAGTGTGTAAATGAAAATAAATTTTACAAAAATCTTAGAGCTCATATTAAATATGAAATAATATAGACAAAATACTCCAATAAAAATAAAGAATTATATGTGTTTACATGTGATCAATGTTGTAAATAATTTTTCCATAAGAAAAATCTGAATTAATACAATAGCTCATTTAACAGAAAATGTTAAATATAAGTATCCTGTAGAAAATACAGATTTTTACTAAATTTGATACTGTATGTGTATTTATGGAAAAATTTAATTGAACTTAAGTGATCTTGTGATATTATGGATATTATGTTATTGCTATATTCACTACTCGGATGTTCAAAATCATCTTAATCCGAATCTAATAAGAATTCAATTTCTTGTTCATTAGGAAATTGACGAATGCAAGCTCTTTTTGGTCTTGATGTGGATCAGCTTGATTATTATCCATAACTACAACCTACCAAACGTAATAAAAATAATATCTTTTTATACAGTATAATAAAATATATATATATTATAATATAATATTACACAAAAACTTACCAGTAATTTTCAACCGCCGTGTGTCACAGATGCATTAGAAATGACAATATACGTGGATAATAGGTGATAAACATCGAATAATAACAACAAAATAAATTTTTAAAAATAATACTTGTAAACAAACAACATTTACAGATATACGGATATGACACATTTATATATATTAAGAAATATCCTACGACGACGCTATCCAAATAACAAATTTCCCCAAGCCACATGCATTAAATACTACTTAATTTATTGAAAATATATATAGGATGACAATTGGTGTCCTTGCGCAGTCAATGTGTTAAAAAGGGGTATACACATTTCTATTGATGTTTTTGTTTATAACTCGCTAACCACTGAAATGATGACCAAACTGTACCGAGACAAAATTAAAGGCAGTACAATTTTTCATTAGACATTAATTATTTTATATCTAATATATTCTAATATATTAATTATATATATAATAATAGTAATATATAATTACAAAAAAAATATGATTTAAAATTAAATTATTAGTATATTTATTAGTACGCATGATACATAGGTATAATATTATATTAAGTATCAATTGGAATACGCGAAGTAGGTAGGTACATAATATACCACAACCATCAGTGGTGAATGATAATTAATATGAATATGTTAATATGAATTTTTAATGAGAGGGATCATTAAAAAAACTCAAAAAACCCCTCTGATAAACGAGATAATTAGAAAAGCTCTTGCTATAAAAAAAAATATCATGGGGAGATCTGATCCCCCACTTCTTCCTGTGTATACCATCTCTATTCAATGATAGAAAAACATGTTTTGCGTTCGACTAGAGGTACAGTTAGACTACAACCAGTGCTCGAATAGGAAAAATAGAAGGAGGGTTACTCTTGGGCTTTCAATAAATAGTTATAAACACTATATACCTAACTTGTATACTGTGAAAAATAATTAGTAAGGGTGCTCTCAAAATATTATAAAATAGTAATGGAGGTCCGTCCTCCCGCTCACCACCCAATTCTAGTACTGACTAATTCGTTGCATTTGATAAAAACGATTCTACGCAGAGCATTAGTGTAAATGTGTAATAATTAGAAATATTATTGTCTTCTTAAAACGGCTATAAAAACTAAATAAACAGCCGATTTAAAAAAATTTTGTACATAGAGTAACGTAAGATTGATATTGTATTGATAAGTCTTAAAACCAAAATTAACCATTATATGAAATAATTACTTCAAAATCAAAAAATGGCTATAAATAGCCTAAAATTGAATGAAACATTTTAAAACTTTTTTTGTAGTAGTGTGGTACACAGATACGTATTTTTCTAATAATTTGTTAGAAAGAATACATATTTTAAGAAAAAAAGATTTACACAATAGTCAAACATTTTAAAATCTAATTAATATAGCTGAAATACATGCAAATGATGCAATAAGTGTTGAAAGTTGGGTTGAAAACTTAAGAAAAGCTGATAAATTTAATGTTATGTACTATAATAACATATATACAAATAAATATTTATTAATAATAAATAGTATAAGCACTTATATACACTTTTATGGTCTAAACATGAAGGTGGTAGAAGCACTCCACTCATTAGATAGGATAAATCATTTCTTTCGATAAAACAATTCTGAGCGGAGGTTATTATTAAATATAATAATTTACTATAATTTCGAGTGAACGCAAAAATGATCTTATTATAATAATTTTTAATTTTTTAAAAAGAATTATGTTAAATATTAAAGTGCAGTATGGTGGCAGTATATTAATAAAAAATGCACTAAAAATTGATGTCGATAATGGCAAAATATTTAATCGTCGGAATCGTTGTGTAGCTTTTATGAACAGTAGACGGCGGAGTCAATTCTAAATCGGAGGAATCGATAATAATTAAAGATAAATAATGTGAAACATATAAAATATTGAGAATATTACTTCAAGAACAAGATACCAAAACCTTTGAAAAAAAATTTGAGTAAGCTATAAGTCAGTTATCGGTTAATGATGATACTGTTGTAATCGTCAATTATTTTGTTTGAAACTAGGGAGCTTTTGAAATAATTTTATGGAATAAAAATTTGACTAGCACTCGGAAGAATTCCAATATTTGAAATTTTGCCGATTACTGGATGATATTATATTTTATTATATTATATGGAAGAGAGGACTAGGATATTTGGATACTAAGAATACTAGAATATATTACCCAACCTCTTTAAAAATGATTCATATATTTAATAAATAATAAACATTAAATATATTATGAACACCACTATTAATGCTTAGTATGAACTATAAGTGTGTTGTACTATTATATGATGACTGTGGTATGCTTGTAAATTGTAATCGTAAATGTATAAATGGGTATTACGTAGGTATTAAAATTATTTATCAAGCTACAGTATAATATTCAGTATAATTTTCTTTTATTCTGATATATGTATTAGTTAGGTTTAATATAGCAAGAATTAAAAAAAAATTATGATTATAAATGGCAGAACAGTATTTTTTAGTTGAAAATAACAAATTGATTGATAATAAATAGTATAAATGAATTTAAAAATATAATACATAGCTGCAATTTTAAAAAGGAGCAAAATATATATGTATTCTGTGGTTGGTTGTCACTTTGATAACATTCACTATGTATGGAAATTATAGTGTATACTGAATAATAAAATGATAATAGTTTTATTAATATTTTGTGAAACAGTTAGAGTTAAGAGACATTTTATTACTTTCAAACCCGAACCAAACTCTTTTAAAATTTGGCTTGATTTTACACAACTTTAAACAATTTGACCCATCTATTAATTACTAATCCAAAAATAATTTGAATTTGCAAAAGTATTTCTTGATAAATTATAAAATTATCAATTTGCATAATATTAATTTAGTTAATTTATATTTTTATAGGAATAATAGAGGATTAAGTGAAACACTGCGTTCAAGATTGGACTCTCATCAAGCTTTAGCTAAGCGTTCACGTCCAGTAGGTCATAAAATTGTTATATCTAATTTAGAACCATCTGTAACATCTGAAGATATAAGAGTGCGTATTAAATAATATTCGAAGTTATATTGTATTTTGATAATTATAAATATTGTTTGGTTTTATATTTATTTAGGAGCTTTTTGCGGATATAGGTGATTTATTAGAGTCTAGAGTGGTAAGACCAGGTGTTGCAGAAGTGATATATGAGCGTCGTGCTGATGCTATTCAGGCAGTTGATGTATATCATAATAGGCAACTCGATGGTAGGCCTATGAAATGTGACATGGTTAGGAATGCTGGTTCTAACAGTGGACCAATACCTATACCTGGGTAATAAATTAATAAAATATTAAAATAATTAGGGTTTTTAAATTATGATAATTATTTTTATAAAGAATAATATCTATTATTATATTATGTTTTGTTTTAGAACAAGTCGTAGAATGCCTTCTCGTGCTGATCTGTATAAACCTTCAGCGTATGTTACTTATGATATAGATGCCGTACATACTGCATTATTTAATAAATAGTTGGTGTTTATCTTGATATAAGTGTTTGACATTTTTTTAGTTTTTATTTATGTACCTAACATATTTTTTTGGCCAACAATTTATAACTTTTATGTTTAAAATCCATTTTTCTCTATATTTCAGATGTATTTATTTACATAATAATTATTATTATACATTTTTCAATAATCCAAAACATGTGATTTCATGAAATGTAAAGTTTATAAATAAATATGTTTTCAAAATAAAAATGATTTTTTTTTTGTAGTAATTTAAGACTTATATACAGACAGTAATCTGTATTCCATGATTAATGTACAATTAAAATTTTTAATTTTAATAGGTATAAAAGTCACTATATTTGTACATAAATATATTATGTATTATTTTTATTTATTAATAGTATAAATTTGTCCTTAAATTGATTTAAAATATATTTTTACTTTAGGTCAATTATTCAATACAATAATACAAAGGGTAAAAATCATAATACACAAAATAATCTGTTAATGTTTTTTAAACTATCACTTTTATTATTTCTTGTCTACCAGTTGGATTTAATGAATTTATTGAAAATTTACTAAAAATTATTTGTAAGTACTATTACTACTTCAAATTTTGGAGATTAATATATTTAATAGATCAATTTTGTTTGTTTATTTAATTATTATTTTGCCATGAAAATTAATTGTATGTTAATTAATATTATTAAATATGTATATTATAATCTCAAAAATTCATATAATGTGAAGTGTTTAAAAATAATTGTACGTAAAATTGCCAGTTGGTAAACTTAATTTTAACAATTTGTTGACAAGTTTAAATGAACATTAGGGTTTTATCATTTATCATTATAATTATTATTTACAAGACAGTTTAATTTTTTTTGTTTATTATAATATTGATGTTTATAAAAAATATCCTTATTTATTTTTTGTTTTGTTTTAGAGTAATAATTAAGACTAATAAGAATGTATAACTTGGTTTTTATTTAATAAAATTTTATTTTAGATTCTTAAAAAAGCGAAGAATATAATATGGTTTTCAATGGTGAGAATTTGAAAATGCACAAAATGTTTCATTAGTAATTTAACATACTATAAAATGGGTGTAGGAACCAAAAATTTTCAAGAAAATTACAATAAATGCAAAAATAATTATAATGAACACAATACCACTAAATTAATGTTTAAAATAAATATAGAAAGTATATTTTATTTTTTTTTGTAATTTGATCAGAGGTTATATTGTTAAATATTATAAATTATCCCTTTAAATTAATAGTAATTAAATATAAAATACTTTGAAAATTTCAAATTTTTACACACCTTTTTTCAGAATTACAAGATAATTGCATTTAAATATATATAAAAAAAATAATTTATATAGTAGTATAAACCTATACACTTAGAAAATTTTTTGTATTTTTAACTGTTAAAGTAATACATAAATTATAAGTCAATTATCGTGGTGTAGAGAGAAGCTTCATCCCCTTATGTCCCTCTCAATATGGATAGTTTTCCAAATACAACAATTATCAATTTTGAGTCGTTAGATTATCAATTATCAATATCTTTTTCTATGTAGAATATAGGTGATCCTATCTATTTTTATCCGTGTTCTTTCTTATCCTATATAAAATTAAAATAAATTCTATAACAGTTTGAGAGTTGAGTTAATCAGGATTTTGATTGGAATATACACTGAGAGACTAAAATCAACAAACTAATATGTTTAATTTTCAACAAACTTATTTGGGTTAATTTAATAATAATTTGATAGATTTAAACATATTTGTGTAGAATTAATAAATTTGTTCTTATTACATTTTCAAGAGTATGTTAATTTTATCATTTAATCATGTTTAAATTGAAAACACGCTAAACTACTTTTAACAAACTTATATAGGTCAATTTAACAATAATTGTATTTAATTAAAAATAATATATCAGTTAATAATAAGGGTTTTGTTAATTTGGAAATTCAATCGTGATTCATATTTAAATTAATGTACGACAGGTTATGTCTCGTCACCCGTCGGGAATCTTAGACCATATATAGCAAATATCAATAATATATCACTACTACCATTGATTATATATAATCATGATTATCAAAATTATATAATCAATGCTACTACTAAATAATTAAGTGGATGATATCGGGTATATCGGTATACGCAACTCTCGTTTTTTCGCTAATGTATATCATCCCTTAAATAAATGTATTATTATTGAAATAACAATAATTTATTAATCCTTTCAGATTTGAACTGAATATATATAATAAAAAAGAAACAACTTTTTTAAATTCTGTATACCAGCTTCTATTTGAATACATATATATTTTACATTCATTTAGTACTATCGCAGAGTGTAATATCTTAACTTGTTTTATATTATGATTTAATGTAGAAATAATTTGACAAATAATATTATTTTTAAATACATTTATTCAACTGTGTTAATACAACAAAATAATGTCACGCATAATATACCTAATGTTGTAATAACATTTTACTATATAATAATAATAATAATAATAATTATTATTATTATCTAAAATAAATATTATTTTAAATTAAACAAATAATAATATTCTACCTGAAAGATGTAATTGTAAATTTTTTAATTTTGATATTTATAAAAAATGAGTTGAATATATAAAAATATGTAGAATGATACATAATAAGACATAATTTATCAAACAATAATTTTATTTTATTGAAATATTATAATTAATTTGAATAATAATAACCATAGTAAGAATATTCACATTTTGAAATGCAGAATGGCTTTGCAGCTTGTCGACATTTATCAGCTATAACAAAAATGTATTGACGAATTTAAAATATTCGATATAGCGTTTAAGAGATCAAAAGATTTATTAATATTAAATTTAACAGTTGTTAAATTATTTATTAGTATGAGGATATTGATGTGTCTTTTTTGGTACGTATTGGACGATGCTTTTCTAGCTAAAAATGTGGTCTGATATACCAATCTAAATATGTAATTTTAATTTTGCATTTATTTGTAGTTTTTTTTTTTAATTTTGAAGACTTTTTTTATATTTAAAGTACGGTATTTGTAATTATATATTTTTAAACTATTTTTCACAAATGCAAAGAAAAACGTGAATTTATTATTTCCCTTAACTTTTTAGGGTCGGCCACTCTAATCCACAATTTCACAAATTTTATCTCCCGCGTTCTCCTCACTTATGGCTATCCGCCTCATATTATCGTCTATTATATCCCCCACTTCTTTTTGGTCTTCCTCGTCCCATATTTTTTTCAAAAAATATTCCGTTTACTAACTCCATTAGTCCCTTTCAATCTTCTCTCCTTAAAATATATCCTAACCATTTCAATCTATTCTCCTCATATTGTATATTGATAACCTACCTAACCTACACATTATAGATTCATTACTTATTTTGTGTTCTAAAATCACTCCTCTTATCCCTCTTAATATTCTCATTTGTGGGACACTCATACTCTGTCCTATTCTCTCATATACTATGTGATATTCTGTTCCATATAGTATTGCAGGTCTTACTACTGTCTTATAAAACTTATCTTTTAACCAAATTAGATTTCTCTTGTCACATAAATACATGATGTATTTCTCCACTTCATCCAACCACACGTAATTGTATGTTTTATTTCATTTTGAAAATCACCATTCTTCGGCAAAACAGATTCATAATACTTGAAAGCTCGACTTTGACCACTAAAATCCACTAAACTTCATAATTTGGCTTTTCCTACGCGCTGTGTTTTCTTCCACCAAACCGTACTCTACATATTCGGTTTTACCCCTACCCAGTAAACAATTATACCTATATTAAACGTATATTATATGTATATATTACACAAATCTACGAAAAATATACGTAGAGTTTTTGTTTATTACTAGGTCAAAAGGGAGATATTTCACGAATATTCAACGTAAAATTAAACGTATATTTTAGAACTAAAACCTGTATAATATTAATTGAAACT
>JAIPRL010005082.1:0-34167 GCA_025469235.1 Pemphigus obesinymphae
TATATTTATAATTTGTTGTAATAATATTTTTAAAAAACTAACACAAGTTTAATTATTATGCATTTTGTATTTTTCATATTTATAATATAAATGTATGTACTTAAATTGTTAAAACCTTTTTGAAATATAAATGATTTGTAAAAAGCATTGAAAATTTACAAAACATATTACAAATTTTATATATTTTTATTCATCATTGTTTCCGTCTCTAAAATTTCCAAATCGATCCAATATTAACTGTTTTTGTATACGTTGAGCAGTTGCTCGAGGTCCTCTCTCATTAGCTATCAAAGCTGGAACAAATTCAGGTTCAGGTTCATTCATATGTAATTCAATCCTATTGTTTTCTTGATCAATGGCATCACAATCTTCAAAAGCAGGTAGATTACAATGAATACGAATGTTATGAAGTGTTGCACATGCATTAACAATTTTGCCTGCCATGTCAGGTGAATACATCAGTACTCTTTGATATGACAAACATCTCCACATACTTTGTAACACCCTAAAAAATCGTTCTACTACATTCCTGGCTTTACAAAGTTTTTTGGTATACTCAAACTGTCTAGTCCCTTCTGGATAGTGTGTCAATGGAGTTATCAGCCAAGGTTCCAAAGGATAACCAGCATCTCCTTAAATATACATTTAAAACAATGATAATACAATCAAAACAGTTCCTTCAGTTTTAGAAATAATTGTTTTCAAATATCTTGAATTCCATTTACCTATTAGCCATGTTTGGCGCTCACCATTACTATAATGATATTCCATTGCCCGACGTACGGGTGACATACTCCAAATATATTAGTCATTTCTAGCCCCAGTGTAACTTGCATTAATATTTAAAATTTGTAGATTTGAATTAACAATCTATAACAAATTATAGTTTAAAATATAAAAACAATTATGTTAGAATTATTAGATTAAAGAAATAGCCTTACTGCTTGAACATTAAGTGAATGTTTACCATGATGGTTAACATATTCTTCTTCATGTTGCCGAGGAGCAAGTATATGTATATAAGTACAATCAATAGCCCCGATTGTACCTTCAAACGGTTGAGGAGCACTTGCAAAATTTTGTCGAGCTATTTCTCTTTCTCTTCTAGTCATTGGAAATTTAACCCATTTTCTTAATAGACTCTGATTAATTGCATCAGTCACAGAATGTATGCATCGACTGACTGATGGTTGGCCAACATTTAGTATACTACTGCTACCTAAACCTTTTTGATAACTCCCTTGGGCGTAAAAGTGAATACAAACTAATACCTAAAAAATACATTTTAAATTAAGTACCTAATCATAAACTTTATAATTAGTTTGGTATCTTATATTATATTTACTAACTTGTAATTCAGGAGATAATCCAGAAGTTCACCTATGTTGTAATGATGACTTCAATGTATTAATGTATTAGTTATATTTATAACTAATTGTTGGCTTAAACAAAAAACACTGAGGAACTCATTAGGTAATTCAAAAGGATTTTGACCATCTCTGAGTATTCTCCTTTCTATACGTCTTTCCATTATTCAAACTCTTTCTTCCAAAAAAAACTGTTCCCAAGCCAAATAACCTAGAGCCATACCTACCTACTTAAATAACAATTTGCATATGTGAATGCCCAAAAATTATAACTTATTGAATTAGTCAGTTTTTCTTTTTAATGTTTAAACGCTCGACATTTATCAGAATATTATTATTATGAATGATGATAAAATAGATAAGATATTTCGTTAAACGCTAACGAGGGGTTTTAAACTATAATTTTCGATAAGAGTAGTTATCGATTTTATTAACGACAAAGATTGTTATACTATCGAAAATCTAATTACAGAATTCCTTTTTTTTTAATTTGTCGTTCATATACCTTTCGATAGCTTAACGAACCGAATTTTGTCGTTAAGGAACCTTATCGAGTTACAGAATTCATCTACAGGACGTTTAACCACCGCTGCGGGTTGTGCTGCCCGCACGATATATGTACGTGTACTCGATTTTATGAAAACAAATAATTATTACTTTCAAAACCAAGTGTTAAAAATGGACGTTTCGCAGATTTCAGATAAATATTGGCATTGCCGTTGGGATATAAAATATTAAGGTTATCACCCATATTGTATTTACTACGGGTCATATTAAATTCTTTCAACAGTCATATTGACAATAATTCTATCATCTATAAGGCTATGGAATTTTTTTTTTGCCAAAAAATACGATTACGTTTTTTTTTTTTATTCTCAAAACGAAATGAAAATGGATCTCGAAAAAATATGTTTTACTGTGAAATCAATCAATTTCTATACAACTATAATATAGGTACAATGATTGACGTAGGTGGTAGGTACCTATGCATAATACATTAAATACCAATATAATATATTACATATAATACATAATAATTTGAGATTTACAGAGTGCTGCTGTGCCGATGATAAATGTTATCAATTAACAATAAATTATACATTACTCGTAAGTACCTATGTAAGTCTTAATTGCAAGAAAAAAAAATATATTACAAACTATGGTCCCAATTCCAATTGCCTTTAAATTATTAGTTAATACTCAAACATAATTGAAAATATATGCTCTAGACTTTTTCTCATAAAACAAAAACTGTACAACGTACAGAAATCTATAGATGTTACTATTTGAAACAGTGATATATTTCCTATGAGGAAACAATATAGAATTATGAATAATCAGAAGAAAATGAATGCCCTACAATATAAAACAAAAGTCCTCATAAAATACAATTTAATGCCCTAAAAATGTACACATTAAAAAACTTAAAAAATGTACTTAAATTTTAAAAAGTTGTCCAGATACATCTTGGAAGTTGTTCAATCTGAAATACTTTCATCGTTATCAGACGGGGTGGTGTATAATTGTTAATTATTATATTAAATTTGAGACAAAGTTCAATTTTTAAAGTATATAAACGAAATGCACTTAAAATAATAATGTAAAAACAAGTTAAATTCTTTGATATGTATCGTATGAATATAATTTTTTATTTGGATAAACCCCTAAAATTTTTATTAAATTCGTGACTTAGTAGGTACCTTAAAATACTTAGTATTTTGCCATATTTTATATACTATATGAGTATAGGTATCTAATTTGGTATAATTAGCAGTATTATGACAATAAAATTGAAATTACTTAACCAAAAGAAATATTGTTTGGTATTATTTAAATACCTATACGTTTTCTAAAACAACTATTCCTAATAGTCCCTAATAACCGCTCTTATAATATTCGAAAATTAGTAATTAAAAATTTACTCCATGTTTCCAATCGGGATGTTTTATTTATCTTATGCCGTGCGACGTGCAGGATAATTTTCAGACTTCGGGCGCCACTGATTTTATTACCCATAATCAAATAATTTTACAACACTGGGGCTTATAAATGAACATTATAGAGTGAATTTATTTATGTGTATTCATACGTTTATGCGTTTAATAAATTTTCATACGAAGGTTAAACCCAATTTTATCTACGCACATAAAACGAATAATTTCTAAGAAAAAATGACAATGTTTAACATTATTATTAAGACGTTACTGGTTTTAAACATAATAATATAAAAAAGGAATCGAGTGGCCCTGCACATGATAACAACATCAGCTCTCATTATACTACGTAGACCACTGTTGAAAACATAAAATATGTATCTCTTAAACGAATATAATAAAATCGTTAAATTTCATTTTAAAAATCATGAATTCAATTACTCAAATTTGAAAATTTACTATAAGTCTCCCAAAAAAGAATAAAAAATAAAAAAAAATTCCATTATAAATTAAATATCTCAAATTTACATATTGATATTTATAGCCTTAAAATGTTCGTATTAATATTTTACGTACATACGTTTGTGGTGAAAATTTCATGCTACTAACATCAATATTTTCGGAGTTATGAAGAATTATACCAAAATCATGTTTACTGATTTTTATGCTAATTCTTGATAATTTTATCTCATGCATTTATCAAAAAAATCTAAAAATGACGTTTTTAAAGTACCAACTAGATGAAATTTTCTACTAGAAAATAGTGTTAATTGTAATGATCGAGCACTTCTTCTTATAGAATTTTTGAGTACAAACATAAAAGACAAAAAAAAAAAAAAAAAACATCACTGTAAGACCAATAATTGGTTAATTCCTTCGCTTCGCTCAGAATCCAAAATAGTTAAATTGCACCTCTTAAACAAATATGGTTTATTTAGGTATATATCTGGTATGTACCTATATATTTATATTTATATACACACATATCTAGGTAACACTTAGATATATCCACCGCAGAAGTTTGGTCTATACACATTTTAAAATTTTTTAAATTTTAATGAACGCAAATATCTAGTTCAAAATAAATTATACATTATGTGTATAAATATTTTACTTTATTACGAAACTAAAAAAAAGTTTTCGACATTATGACTGCATAAATAAATAGGTAAATATTGTAGGTATAAATATACCTAGGTAATATAATATTATGATCTAATAAAATTTTATGTTTGTATGAAGTCGACAACAAGTATAGGTTAGGTTACACGACTAGAACGTGCTGCAGTCTTGAAAGATTTATGTCCATTTTTATCGCTATCTATATAAAATATTAGTATTGTAAAAATGCTCTATTTATTATTTTTATTTTATTATTTTTTATTTATTATTATAAAATAGTAATAATAGTTTGTTGAGATATTTTCATGAGTTATCTATAATTTATTCGTGTATAAGTAATATAATAGGTATATTTTAACTCGGTTCGAATTAATTTTGTAATCGCTTAATAATTAAAAATTAGATTATAATAGGGATCGTTTCCTTGCTCCATAATACGATCATAATTTTATTCGTATCATTCGTGATACAATTATTCGAGAGGAATGAGAATATAATCGGTATACACATTTGATATATTTGTTTTAATTTATCTCTTCGCGTTTCGGCAGTAGGTACCTATATAGGGATTTCATAATATTAATTTTTCAACTGTTTGACACAATATGCATACAATGTATATATAATTATAATTATAAAAATACGTTAAATACGTGTGCCGGAATGAGACGTGTTATACCAATCCGTGCACTACGAACATTTTGAAAATTGTTTATGATTTTTTTTCATCCGATCGTTTTGTCTTCGCGAACCACTGTATACAAGGAATACACGTATGTATTCATTACTGGCTATTCGTACAGCATAAAATCGTTATTTGTAATATGTGCATCGTATATAGACTTTCGCGCACGTGCATTATACACCTTAAACGGCAAAATTAACACCTCTTTTTTAGGAGTGCCCTTTCACATTTGTATTTTATGCTCTGTGTTTGACGTGGAAAAACATCGTTCATTTGATAAACATTGCAGCATAAGAATTATTATTGTACTTATTAGCATTTTTTTCTTTTTATCCGCTGCTTTTGTAATTGTTCCTCCGAATAAATCTGAATAATAATATAATATGTATTAGATATTATCTAGATTCTAGTGGGTACCGATCTAGATATCAAAGCCGGGAGATAATGAGTTACAAGATCACTACATTTGTAACTCGACGATTTACTATTTCTAACTAACAGGTTGTTATTAACTAAAGGTATTTCGTTAATATTATTATTTAAAAAGTTAAACTGTATATATGTAAAAACACGAATTTTAACGTTTGAACTTGACCGTTCGGAGGAAAAACAACCCAGAGAGGATTACAGGGAGCTATTGGAATTGTTAATCATTTTTCTTGGAGGAACTCCACATCGGGGAATTTCATTTCGGGTACCAGGAGTTTCTCATTACGCTTGATATAGCGTATATAATATACTGCATTAAAATTTTTATTTTTTGAAAACAGTTTCACACGACGTTATTACGTACCTAATGCATTATCCTGCATTATTTGGCTGATGTATTTCGTTCTAGATCTTCCTCTTGGTCGTGATCCTTTTATCATTCCTTCAATTATTAAACTATGTAATTCATCCCCACGCCTCAACGTGTGTCCTATCATCTGCCATCTCCTTCTCTTTAAAGTATCTATTAATGTTCGTTTATCATCAATTGCTTTCAAGACATCTTCATTTGTTCTTCTCTCAGTCCAATTTATTCTCTGCATCTTTCCCCAATCCCACATTTTCAGACCTTCTAACATATCTTTCTCTTTTTTATTGATTGTCTACATCTCGCTTCCATATAATACTACACTCCAGACGTATGTTTTTATGAGCCTTTTTCTTAGTAACTATGTTCATATTTTTTGATGTTAGTAATTTCTTCTTTTTAAGGAATATATTTTTTGCTTCACTTATTCTGCTTCTGATTTCCTTTGTTGAGTTCCCGTCTTCTGTTATAATACTACCTAAGTATTTTAAACAGTCTACTTGGACAATTATTTTATTTCTCAGTGTTATATTTATAGAAGGAATGTTTTTCTTGTAGGGTATTAGTCTTTGCTGTATTTATTTTCAGACTATATTCTTTGAACGTGATATTCATTAGATTTAACGTGCTTGTAAATCTTCCTCAGATGTTGCAAGAATGACTATCTCATCCGCAAAGCGAAACATTGGTATTAGTATTCCTCCTATTACCACTCCAATTCCTTTTTGAACTAATCAAAGCTTTATGACGCTTATATTTTTTCAACATATAGATTGAACAATGCAGGTTTCAATTTAGGTATAGAAAATAAAAATTATAAAGCAAGCGTTTTGAACGTATACCGAATTTACAAAGCAATTAAGGTAACAATCTTGAAAATTGTATAAAAACATTAAACCAATAAAATTAATTGTTAACATAAAATAAATCTTATTTTCCCGCCAAGTTATATAATAAATGGAACAACATTTTCATTACATTTTGCAGTACCTATATAATTTAATAATTTATTATAATAGAACGAGACTAACCTAAAAGTCAGACAAAAATATCGGACGTTGGAAAGTCGGATTTCAATTCTGAAAACTGTTTTGAATTCATCAGTTTGTCTTCTAGGGATCAATCGAGGGTTTTTTAGCCATGTTATTTATGATTAAAAATCGCAATTTTAAACATTGATTATATTTTAATCTGTAATAATAAAGAAAATGCCTCGATCGATATCTAGAAGATAGGTTGACACATTCAAATCTGTTTAAAGTTCCACAATTTAATCACGTTTACCTATTGGTCTTATAGACGGTCATTTCGTGATTACACAACAAAAAAAAAGTGATACTTGTACGGGGTTATTTTAAGATATAATTTTAAAGTGTAGATACTTATAATAATATTATTAATTATTATTTTAATATTTCTCAAGCATTGCCTATAATGTAGGTATCTATATTATAGAACCCCTTAAAAATCGCAGGTATTGCGGCCGGACAAAAGCCGAACGATAAATCACATCGGTTACATTACTAAAATGCATAAACGCATAATACTATACTTTTTTATACATTATTATATGCGTAAATGCATAATTATTCAAGATTTGTGCACACGGCAACGAATTAATGATGTGCGAAATCACAGTATACGTCCGTGTCCTATATAATATATACCGAACACGACCAGGTAACCATTATATTCCAGTCGACTTCACTAATAACCTACCTGCTAATATGTTAGTATTGTAATAATACATCTCGTCCGTTTAAACTTTAAACTGAACGCAGTTTGTCCGAGGTTAATGAAACATGAACACAGCAAACGCATTCATGCTAAATATAGCAAGTTTGTTTATCGCTACAGAACTCAATATACACGTGATTAGTGTGAAAATACAATTGTTATCAAAATTTTGATTAGCATCCAAACCACCACGATTATAAAGAACAGGTTAGTCGTCGATAGTTGTTTTATATAACACGATCGGGATCAGAATTCGATGCATGGGTGATAGTTCTAGTAATCGCTACTACGTAAGCGATACTAACCTCACTTTTTTTTTTAAAATTTTATCACGATTAACAAGTCAAAATATAAACATATCCGCACGTGCACGATAATCAACAAAATAACTTTTATTTTTCAAAAAAATTCAAACATTAGTTTTATATTGTGACATTGTGCGTTACCTTCTTTTTTTTTGTTTTTATATCAGTGGTAATAACTTGAATTTCAATATGTCTCCAAAGTGCTGTGTAATGTAATGTACGTCTTACAATAAAAAATTAGTTTTTTCCAATTTCCCAAAAATGAAATTTTAAAAGAAAAATGGATAAAAATAATTCCTTGTTCTAATTTTGTTGTTAAGCCGAGGATGTTTATTTTTATTATTTATTTTATTTTGTTATTTTATCTGTAATATCCAATCAGCGATCGACAAATCAAAATTCATAATCAACAGAAGTTCGTCCTAACGTGATCGGTTGCCAAGCGAAATCTTTTGAGAAATAGCAGTGAAAGATCGCCTACGTCGCGAATGGCAAATATATAGAGATCCGACTACCAAACGACAGCTAAACAAAAAGATAACCCTTATTAGACTCATGCTTCATGTCCACAGGCAGGATGAGTGAAACAAATACCTCGATTCCCTGGACTCCTCAAAATGGCTGGATACACAAAATAAATCGCCATCTACTCCGTCAGTCCCCGCTATTCACCCACTCACAGGGCCAAACGGAAAACCATATACAGCTAAAGAACGTGCCGAATTACTAGCCGATACATACGAAAATCAATTCTCCACAAACCAAGGTCCGGATATGGCCAAAGTAGCAGCCAGCAAGCAGAAAATCTCAGGAACAAACCTTACCAGCAGCGAATTCACTACCCCCGTAACGATAGAACAACTAATTAAATTCCTACTAAATCGCAAAGCCCCGGGCGCTCAATTAATAATCAACACCACCCTGAAGCTTGCACAAAAGTTAAATACTACAGATGACACAAATTTGTAATGGTCGTCTACGGCAAAGGGTATTTCCCGCCAAAATGGAAGCATGTGATCATCACCATCCCGAAAAGCGGAAAAAATCACTCCCAGCCATCCAATTATCGTCCAATAGCTCTTCTCTTATCCATATTCAAGTTTTTTGAAAAAGTGATATTAATGAAAAAAAAAACTGCCACCCACACACAATCATTCAACGGTTCAGCAACTTGTCCGTCTAGTAGACCAAATCAGCATAAATTTTAATAAAAAAGAGGTGATCATAGTGGTATTTCTAGATGTGGAGAAGGCGTTTCATAGAGTTTGGCACGAAGGACTATTAAGCCGCGTCCACACTATGTTTCCAATGCTGGCGAATGTAAACCAACGGCACATGTGCTCGCGTTGGTTTTAAGTGTGAGCGGTGCACACCGAACACGTTCCAAGGCACATGTGCCTTGGTTTCGGTTCGCTCGGAGAGCGGTACATCAAAGACAGTTCGTTTCATATTTGGACGGGATTTAATGACATTAGAGCGTTGGAAACGCTTAGTTTTTGGAATTGTAATTATCACAACTTCCAGGTCAATACTACAAAAATTCCGAAAATGATCAGAATCTTTTTTTCGTAGATCATTTAATAGATTAGTCGCACTATATTTTTCTCTACTCCTGAAAATTGAGGTCGACTACTAACGTCGTTTCATAGATTTTTTTTCTGTAGTAAAGAGTGTAAAATTAAAAATCCAGCGCTCGCAACTAACACTTCGTCGTCACTTGACATTTTTTTTTAAATCACAGCTATACGTACATAAAAAAACAAAAACACAGCCCACAGATCTAGGAGCGAACGCTATCCAATACCAACTGGAGCCAATGTATAACAAGTGTAGACAAGGATGAAGGAAGATGAATTATGTTTTAATTATATTTTTAGTGGGTATGGCAGTTGGCCGAAAGATGATAAGCGCATTGGATGAAAAATGGTCGTGTCGAATCTGTTGCTACTATAAATATTATTATTTTATCTGATCACTTTACAATTAATATATCTGATATACATTCTTTATTTGTGTATCAAATGAAAAATGAATTGTATCAATATAATACCATTCATTTATTGATAAATCTAATTAATATGTAACCTACTTGCCTATATAATTATTCAATTTACATTGCAATTTTCTATTTATTATAAAATGATTGATATATTTATGATTTATGTAATTATAATCTATTTATTATTTTGCATTATTAAATCTGTTTGTTAATATTATTATATGTATTATACTATTATATAATGTACATATAAATATATAATATTTATTTTCAAAATAACTGAAGATGTATAAATTATGTGGATATTGTATTGCAATATGACAATACTAAAAGTTAAAACACATTTTAAACATAATTATAAAGTTTTCATAGAAGTAATACATTAAAAAACATATGTAGTATGTTTACAGGCATCACACTGAGTTAGCTTTAAAAAGCTATTTTATTTTATTTTTTTAAAAATGTCAGTTTTCTTTGGAAAAATAATCAAATTACGAAAACGAATATTTTTTTCCTTATAGCATAAGTTTTAAATAACAATCACGATATAAAATTTTTAATAGTTGATCCTATTAAATCATATATGTATCATAGATAATAAATAATCTTCATTATCTGTGAATGACTAAAGCCTAAAATGATTGTGAAATTTTGGCGAGATCTATGCGACTTCGATAAATTTCTGTTATTAGGTAGTTGTTTATATTTAATTTTATTAGTGAAATGGTCATTTACGTTATACTTCTAGCTCTAATTACTACGTTTTGGATATTGTCATATAATTGCTTTTATTCGCATTCTAATTTAGTTAAATGGAGTTTAATGGGCGAATTTAAAGAAGTCAATATTCGATTTTCGCAGTAGGTATTTTTTTTATGTGAACAGGAAACCTATACCAAAAATGACTAAATGTTATAATAAATCAGAAAGTAATTATATCAGAGACCTGAAATGTACCTACACATAATATACAGCAGTACTGATAAATTGACGTATATTGATGTGTAATTTAAATGATATATTTTCAAAACTTTTCGACCACTTATCAGTAGTTTATAAAAAAATTTGTTAAACAATTATATAAAAACTTCATTTTGGTCTACATCTACAACTTGCTCGATAATCAATTTAAAAGGAATAAACGTGCAATTATTTTAAAAAACGAATGCTTTCTCGATAATATGTAACCTAACGTCGATGCAAAAAAATATGTTGTATTTTTATTTTCTATGCATGTTATTATAATAATATAAAAATGTTTTCGGTCGAGATACTTTGGATAGAGGATGTAGGGGACGAAGTCGTTCACGGCTTACTTTTTCTTTAATATGTCCCGGAATGCTGATTTCGAACTAAGCCCCGAGTTCATTCTTACTTTTTTTCCAATTCAACCACTATTATTGACATAGTGCCTGTGCGTGAGATAATAAACACACCATCATTATTATGCCGAACGTATTATTTAAAGACCAAATACTATTCACAACAAACACACTGTGTAACACAAATAAATTAAATATTTGCCTATACACAACCCCTTAATAAATGACCGCTTAAGCGATAAATACACGTTTTATATTATAGCCAACATACACAATGGATATTTCGTATGTAGACCGTTTACGAGTGCAACCAATACAAGTTATTTGAGCGCTGGTAATAAGGTAGATTTATAGTTTATTTAATATACATTATACACATTATAAATACTAGGATTTTCCATGTTTATTAAACGTTGAACTATTGTTTTTTTTTTTTTTTTTATGCAGTCAATTTACGTTGAACTTACAATAAACACCATTTATTCATTTTTTCCACACAGATTAAGTGCCGAATAATTGAGTTATTTTCATCCAGTCAATAAATATAAAAAAAAGCATGTTATTTATTACTTTTATCCTTGGGTCCATTATTTCAATGGAACAACCTTGTAACAAATTTATTTCCCAAACTAGGGTTTGAATCCTTGTTTGAACCTGCCTATAGTCGGATGAATGAAAAGTGACTGCTGATGCGAACGCCCCTGGCGGTTTATTTTCATCAGGGTAACGTAAAATAGAGTTTAGTGAAATATTCCAAAATCGTGATAACATTCCACAATCCCACTAAAAAGGAAATAATAAAGACGTATACAAAAGCGTAGTCGTCCAGACGTTGTACACGGACCATGCGACTTGCACCTTAGGCGAATCTTAGTTTGAGAACTTCTTCTTATCAGAAAAAAAAAATAGTTGCTAACACATTTGCCAGTGGCCAGTTTTCGTTCTCCCGACTATAACTAATCATCAAAATCAAACGCATTACCAATCGAGCTACTACCACAGAATATTATGATTACTTAAATTAATTTTTAATAATTATTAATCTTATTAACCATTATTTTTCTTATCATTACCTCTTTGGCATATAATCAAATTTATTCTATGATATAAGTCGTGTATTTCAAGGTTTAAATTGGTTTGTACGTACGGTACACGGTTTACCCAAATACGCTATTTGACTCCATCGGGAGGTTAGGTGTGAATAAACAAAGACGAATTCGTGTGGCATGAATTGCATAGATTTTATTAAAACAGAAAAGCGACTATACATTAATAATTATACGGGAAAAGTCGACGTCGGAGACACGTAGCGTTTTGTAAAAACGCGTGGTGGAAAATAGTCGGACACGGCAGTCGAGAAACATGGTGACGGGTGGGTCGACATACATAGAAAGAAAATATGCTGGTAAAATCAACAAACTCATATGATTAATTTTTAACAAAAATATATTGATCAATTTCCTCTTCATGCATGAAAGGCAGAAACATGATGCCATGTTATAATATTAGCGATACCCATGGTAATATTTATCATATAACGGTCAATATATATATTTTTTTTTGTCTTGAATATTAGAACTGTTCCTAACATCTAGTAGGTTAATCACATGTTGATAAAATATTTTTACAAAGTTTACTTCCAATCTCGAACCATTACAGTTTACCAACTAACTATATACTATAGAATAATATAAAATAGAACATGTCATTATCGTCAAAAGAAAATAGGATTGATAAAAATATTTTCATTACAAAAACACAATAAAGGCAAAAAATAAAAAAAATAAAAAGTCAAGGAGGATCTATCCCTAATCTCCCCACACTGTGTACGCCACTGGTTCATTGGATTCCAATTTACTCATTTGGCCACAAACGGGACAGTCCAGAAAGTATCCTAAATATCCTACTTTATAATATCATAGTTTTGTATGCCTTTAGGGATATTCCATTGTTCCTATTGCGCATGTAACACAGTAAACAAATCTCTTACGAATATTTTATCATTATAATAATAATTGTTGTTTCCGAATAATGTGCCAATGTTTTTATGTGCCAGTTGTTGTTTCGTCAACAATGTAAACTATAAGTATATAACAACGATTATTACCTATGATAAACAAGAGGCGTAGGAGGGATTTTCTTCAATTGTTTTTATGATGTATTATGTACTTACGTATTACACCAGTGATGTTCGTTATTACAAAGACAATATTACGAAACTCTTTGTTATCGTTAAGGGTACCCACACCATACATAATTTCGACTGTAAGTGCATATTAGAAAAGAATACGGACGAGCAAGTGACAAGTGTATATTATGTGTATCGAATTCGAGTCTGTTTACAAATCAGTACCTAAGACAGATTGATTGTTCTTGTTTATACGGAGGAAAACACATTAATAGAGGATGGAGATCGATTAACGATTAGAATTCGAAATATCATATTACTTTATTAAAACACGGAAAACCTGATCGCTCGTACCTTATTAGATCGTCGCACGTAAGATGGATATGTCTATATCGGTATTTTGACTCGTATCTTTATTATATTATCACTTTCTTTGACAACATCGTTAGAATAAAATGGAAAAACTGTAAATGCGAGTTAATTATTTATCGAAAAATAATATTAAAATTCAAAACAAGATTATTATTGAGAGTCGCCATCCAGAAATCAGATTTTGTGTAATGCAGTATATTTTAAATAGCCTGAGCTATGTGTAAAATAATATCTACCAAAATACGGTAGATCGTACTTTTACAATTCATAATAACGAATATATTATATTGGTGCCGATATTATTGAGTCGCCTATAGAGGTACCTAATATCCGAATATGATAACGTAACCATCACATAAACATAGATACATATATATAAATATGTATTTATGGAGCAAACGAGTTAAATAGTAACTTTTAATATCATGGAATGATTATAATGTGCAATGTGTTTTAATCAGGGATGGGTTATTACAAGTATAATAGGTTTTTTACGTATAATTCGTCAAAAATGTATAAAACGTATAAAACCTGAATTTAATCAATTATCTTTCCATCCCTTCATCTTCAGCTCAGCTTGAAAGAGTATTTTCTAATTGGTCTTATGTGCATAATCCTCTTAGAAATAGGCTCACATTTGATCACACTAAAAAATTATTATTTAATTATCATGCATTAAAATTGCTTGAACTTAATAAGTCTTATGAAACTGATGAATACTACAATGTGTATATTATTAATATTAGGTACTTATATTAATAATTAATACATTTTTTTTAAATTGTATTTGTTCAATTGTTCTAAACCTAAAGTTATAATTAATTAAAGTAGTAATAATTACTAACACTGCAGTTATTTTATATATGTATATATTTCTGTCTAATTTGTATATTATTTTAAATATGTAATATAGTTTATACTCAAATTTTTCAAGACGTATAATACGTATGAAACTAAACGTATAATACAGTATAATACACACGTATAATACGTTTTATACATTGACGTATTATACATACCCAACCCTGGTTTTAATAAACGCAGTAAAAAAAAATAAAAAAAAATTGGTACTTAACTAAGACTATAACTTTTGAAAAGACACGGCGTGGACAGACGAGGCACCCATAAGGCCGGTCTGTTTCAAAGACGTGGAAATATGTTTTATACATTTTCAATAATCTGATAAGTGATAATAGGAATATTTTAGAACGATTGAAAGTTTATTTAAAAATTTTGTTATGCATAAAATAACAAGTAGGTAATAAGGTAAGGTATGGTACCTATAATATTACAAATATAAATTTATATTACACAATTTATTGACATATTATGCCAAACTATAATGATAAGTGTTCAAAACGCTCACTTAAAAATCGAATTCGTTCAGATGTATTTATAAAAAGTACGTTCGCATTCATATTCTTTAAAAAAAAAAAATGAACCCCTTCATTTTAATAAGTTAAAATTGTTCTTATATATTTACGATTTACCAAAATATTACCGATTTATAAAAACTATCATTTAAATTTTATGGAAGGCCCATAACTGGGGCTTTTGAGTATTATATTGTTATGATTATAATTAAATCTAACAGGGTTTATATGCGAAGTATAAAAGTATTTTAATTTAATTCGAACGACATGGCGTTCGCGCGTCATTCATAACGTACGATTTTTCCAAACACTGATATAATTTAGGGAGTACCGCCTACATCAAAACATTATGATACGACGTATTTTATAATTATACTGTGGGCCTTTAAATTTTTTTATTGATTGGAGGACCTATCTCTTTTGGACAAATATTTTAACGAAATAATGTTGACATGTTGAAAAAAAAATATCAATTTGCAGTGTTTATTTATTGATTTTTTTAATATTTTATAGACAATTTTTAAATGCGATTTGAGTGTTAATTCAAATAATATTAAAAAAACTGATGTAGGTATTTAAATGTATAGAGTTATATAGTATAATACGTGTCTATGGAAGTATTTTTTTTTTTTTTTTTTTTTTTTGTGCTTACACGAATGCACTTTTTTTTTTTACTGTTTTGAAAGTACGCACAGCTAATCTATGTATTCCAAAGTATTCTCAAAATACCAGAGAACTTGTTTTCTAGTATATACGTATTACTAATACCAGTATTCTAATACTTGACGTGTTTTTACGCCCGTATTATACTAATATATAAGTACGTACAAGCGTGGCGGGCGCGTGTCCGGAGCTCGACACGAACTGCACACGTGCGCTGTGGAAATGCGGTCCCGACAAAGAACGCGCGCCAATATTATAAACGAAACGATTCGGATACGACGGCGTACAAATACTGAGACAATGGACGAACACTAAACGGCCGGACGTGACTGGGGAAATTCGCACGTCGACGTTTCATCGCCTCTCGATAAACATGACTGTAAAAATCATTATAATATTATATATCCATTTCGATTTGATTCAACCGGCACACACGTGAGCGCAATATTTTTATACGTGGCATAAAAAATATAAATATATAATAATACGCCCGAGTCTCGTCCGATGACCGGTACCGGAGATATTCTCTATATCGTCCGTATAAAATATCGGGAATTCGCCGATTTACCCAAAAAGTAAATAGAATACTAACGATTTAACAGATAATGTAAAAACGTTTAAGAAAATTAAAAAGACTATTATTAATTATAATTAATAATTAATTAATTTTACGAGCGGGAGAGAGTGACAAGTGGCCCTATTCTCTCGCCGTTCTCCTCGAAGAACATTCATGAACGAAAAAGGCTCCGAAAGGCCATATTATTACACACGCCATTTGCGTAGCTGACATAGCTATATAATATAGTATTCGAGAATGCAGTGAGGGAGCTAGTGGTTTTACAGTGATGTTAACACTTTTTCTACCAGAGGAAGTGCTCCGATCTTTACCGAGCTTACCCGGTTTTCGGTAACAAATTGCATCTAGTTAGTACTTTTCAGAGGTCATTTTTCGATTTTTTTTTTTTTTTTAATACTTTTATTAGTTTAATGCGTAGGTAAGGAAAAAATACGATTTTGTCAAATCCAGATTTTTCATATCCTAGTAATTTCGAAAATAATGACTTTAAAATCTTGAAATTATTATCACCCAATAGCGAAGTGCATCCACCCACACTGACTCCCAACGAGCGAAGTGCACTCTTTTTATAATATACATATTGGTGATTTGAGCTCCGGATTTAAAATAAATAATGCACTGGGGGTTTTTTTTAGCAGGTGAATTTGAATTTTGAATTTTTTTTTTTTTTTTTTGTAGACCGTAGTTAATACACAATATATTGAACGAATAATCGACAGTACAATAAAATAGATAGGTACATACAATACATTTACTCGTATCATATAGATGTTTAAGTTATAAAGGGGAAATTTTGGTTTTTAAATCTGAAAACTTTAAATAATTTTACACATGTAGGTATATTGTTTTATATAATCAATTCAAATGTTCGAGAAAATGTATTATTATGGTGGGAAATACCTATAGGCTATACTAAACATATTTATTAACTTTTATTGCAAAACAATACAAAAAGATAAAATACATATATATAGGTATAAATCAAAATTATGATATTGGAAATTAATATATAAAATGCAACCTTGATAGTAGGTGGTAATTTTGAATATATGATTCCGATATAATTTTAATAAGTGATATTGATGACACTATAACAAAAAATGACTATGCTGATGACATGTAATTATATTAGTGCATACTGATGATGACGATATGCTCATATAGTAAAATAATTTGAAAAAGTCACATAAATATTATATATTTGGACTTCAGCCATGGGGTTTACACTCAATATTTATAAATATAATCTTATTCAAATAAATAAAGAATGACCTTTAAGAAACAATAAAGAAACCTGTTGTATTTAAAGACTACACTGAAGAAATATCATTTAACTCGGATGAGTATGTGACTAATTATTCAATTGACCACAAATTATCGAAAATTGATGATGACTGGAGCTCTACATACGTGTACATAAAAAGAAACAAGCAAATCGAACAAAAGAAATATCTAAACATTCTAAAAAAAATATTTAATATTTAATAAAAATATTTCACAAATATTGATGCTAAGACAAAGAAAATTGTGAAATTGTGGCATGCTGATGAACTATTATTGCATAACAATGCAACTGGAGAAAATACACATTAAATCAAAATTATGATATTGAAAATCAATGTACAAACTGCAACGTTGATAGTAATTTTGAATGTATGATTCCGACATGATTTTAATTAGTGATATTGATGACACTATAACGAACGACTATGTTGATGACATATAATTTTTTTAAAACAATTTTTTTTTTATATAAATATCTGTTGTTGATTTTCATCAAAGAGAACATTATTGTTCATAAATTTGAAAAAAAAAATTACATACGTCAATTAAAATATAGGTACATTAATCATTTTTCATGATTCCGAGCAAGTAAAATAATACGTATACTTTTATTCGGTGGTAACTCTAATAGTGATTATTGACCGGACAAGAACTTTTTATATGTTTTGCGACTTCCTACATACGAACTGGTTTTCAAAAATGTCTTTTGACCACTTATTTTTTATTTGTTTTTTTTCCTGCAAAACATATATACGGTCTACACGTGTCCCGTATAGGATTATAACATAACATATATGGTCGTTATAGGGCGTTCGCCGTGCAGAAGTCGCGTAGAAATATCGGTCGAGCGCGCGGGCGGACAGTATAGACGACGCGACTTCGCGCAACGCCCGCGTGCGTTTAGAGGGCGGAAAAATAACGACGGTTTCTCGCGATAAATTCAACTTCTCGAACAATAACTAATAAGTACACCCGTAATAAACGTGTCGTTAAGTATTAAAAAGAAATAGTACGAAGACGACATTATACAGTGTACGTTATTATTTAGGTAGTTTTACTATTTTTATTTAATTTTTTATTTATATATATATATATATTTTTTTTTTTGTATTGACTGCTACAGAGAAAATGATCGCGTCACGCTGGTTTTATCACACGATTAGTGTTTAGAGAGAGACCCTTGCCGATGATACTTGCCGATTTGTACTTTTCTGCAAATAAATTATCACATAATCGTGTTCGAGAACGGTTTAAAATACGGCTAACGAACCGCCGTGCCGCGTACACGCTGCTCACACCCGTGTAATAACGCGTGTTTATACGTACAAAATAATAAATATATTATACGTTGCACACGAACGTTTTTTTTTTTTTTAACGTAAAAAGTAATAGGTAAGCACGTATTAAATATGTTCATCGACTACGCACAATCGCGGCCACGAGTGCAGTATGATTACCGAACAGTCATAAATGAGATTATATTATATTTATATATACCATACAGAGGTATATTATGGTGACCAGATATAATAATCCAAAAAAAAGTACGTTTTAAAATGTATCCTCCTTTATTACAAAAAAAAAAACTCGTCCCCCCTTGAGTGGATTGGTCAATGTGTAAATTATTTTACAAGATTTCTCATGGCTCATATATAGGCCATTTCCATCAAAGCGATTTTTTTTTTTTTTTACTTAATTACTCTATTGTTTATATTTATTTTCCCTAGAAAAAACTGAATATTTCAAATAATTTCATTACGAGGTCAACTTATTAGGGGCGTATCTTTCAAGTGCGTGTTTAAGGTTGTCGACTGGAGATGGGCCCCCTCACCCATCACTCGTAAAATAGGCTATTAACTGTAAAAAAAAAAAATTTGATTCTGCATTAAAAAGACAATATAATGTGTATTATATAGGTACATATAAAAACATCTGTTTCGCACCCTTCCTCCTATAATATAGTTACGGGTCGAATACACTATTAGTGTCTTTATGATGAAAATATTTTGAAACATTGAAAATAAATTAATTTTTAAAGGTGAATATACAAACAGTACACAGTAATACAGTGGGTAGGTACATAATAATAATGTACTATAATATTATTATATCGGTAGTTCATACAAAAGTAACAAAATATCATCTTATTACACTAATAGGCATTAGGTCGAACCATAAAATATAAATAATTAAATCATGCTAAATAATAAAATATATATGTATTAACCGATAATATTTTTAAAAAAGGAGTACAATTTCGTGTACTTAACAATATTGTTAAGGACACTAGAACAATGCAATAAAAAAGAGTACCTACTGTTCTACGAAAATAAGTGTTTGAATTAATGTAATGCATTTGTAAAACAATTGATGTTGTCCAGCGTCCCGCACAGTTATCGAGCAAAGTCCCCTACATTGGCAATTTTTCACCGATTTTCTGGAATTTGGAGAATTATACACAAAACATCCGTAAACTATTAAACGAACACGATTATTGCAAACGTTTTCGAGCATATACACGCTGGTAAAAATGGTGTCATCGTGTTGAAACCTCAAACCAAGACGTTTCGACGTATGTAATTCGTGCAAACATTTTTTTTACATTTAAAAGGAAATCTTTAAAAACGTATTTTACAAACAATGGATACACAGTGCAGAAATATGTTTTGTATTGCATGCACTACCGACGTTTTAGTAAGAAGGAAAACTGGGTAGCGCATTTAATGACGAGTTTCTGTGAACAAAACACATTGAAAATTAATAATATATTGAATATTTATTTTATTATTATTTATTAATTTACACAAATGCCCAATAATCTGTACGTGTTCAATCAATAATTCGTCCTAATGAATAATATGTTACGTTAAAAAATATATAATGAAATATACCTATTATGTTTATCAAATTCAACATTACGTTATTTTCAATATTATCACCGAATTTTAACCTTTTCCCTGCAGAAAATAAATGCGGTACAGCATTTGACAGTAAACGAGGCTTCAATAGTGGAGTCTAAATATCATGGGTTATTAAATATATAATATATATATGGTTTTTCTATTTTTCTATTTACTGAGCATATAATATTTCCTAAATTATTAGTAATATCGTTTAATCTTTATATCAGATCAGCCTGAAAATGATCTTCACAAATCACGTCAGTGGCACTAAAATGATTAACCTCCAATGATTCTAACCACTTATTTCTCAAGCACTGACCTTTAGGGATTGTAAATGTAGAGAATCGTTTATGCTTATTGCATACAAAATAATAAATTTTGTTGGATATTTTTAAGTTCAAACGGTAAAATAACTAACAAACACAGTGTTAACACTTAAATGATCGCGTTTAGTATAAATATAATAAAATATAATTTTCGGGGTTTGTTTATTTTTGAATTATCAATATTATTATTAACTTCATAGGCCTCAAAATACGAATATAACCGGCAGCGCTTTCATGAAGAGTGGTCAAGATTGTAAATGTTTTCGTCTCATTAAGAGGAAACGTTTAAGTAGGGCGACAGAGGAAAAGTGGGCCGACCTCATCTTCTAAGACCGTGAACCATATATACTAATCAAAGCACGACCTCACAGGGTTTGAACAAAATAGTTTGTGTTCCTTAAAATTATCAATCGATATTATTATTATTTATCGTGTCTTTTTTTTAATTTGGTACGGTAGGCTCCTCGTAATATTAAAAAAAAAAAAAATGATTCCTTTTTTAAGTTTTCTTGTCTAATCGTGAGCATGATACCTAATCATACTGTATATTTACATTATTGTGAATATTTTACTGTATACCTCCCTGCAGTATAATATAGGTACGTGACAAGCTATGTAATGTCTGAAATAAAAGTTTTATAAAAACATATTACGCATATTGAATGAAAGGAATCCTCCGTACAGTCATTAAATACTCTATAATATGGTCGTCCGTGGATTGCCACACACGTTTAACGTAAAAAAAAAAAAAACATCATAAATTCAAGTAGTGTGTGGAGTATAAACTCTGTCGCAGTATTGTAGTAGAAAACCAATTTTAGGTAGAAATACCTAAACCACCGACCACAAAAACATTGCGAGGCGTTAAACGAGGGCCGATATCACGAAATTCGACCGTCCAATATATCATATAATAAATATGATAATATTATCGTCGCGGTAAACAGGTACATTGTGTACGGTAGTCATAAAACCGAGGAAAATATTTGTAAAAAAAAAAAAATACGACATTTCTTTGTGTTTTCAACCGTTTATACGTTCGTTTCAACGTCGAGGGGCCCCGAAAAACGGCGCGTGTAATAATTTGCCGGTTTACTAAATTATTCTTTTTATCCTTCTCTTCTTTTTTTATATTTATTTATTATCACTCGATTGTATTATTATAATAATACGCGCCTATGTATAATAATAATAATAACAATAACGAGGGGTGTCTCATTATCCGTCGGACACGATATTTATCGACGGCCGTAAAAAAAACGAATGAAATTAATTGGCGTCTCGGGTCCCGCGACGCGACGGATTATATTAAAAACATATATAATACCTACTATAGAGGTAGTATCTGCGCGCGGTGCACACGATAATCCGAGAATCCCTCCAGAGCCCGGGAGACCCGAGTAGTATTCGTCGCGGGCGGGCGGACCGTAATTTACGTATTTATTAAACACGTGATTAGATAACGATACGTCCGTATAATGTTATGCGTGTCTTTTCAGCCTCCCGTGTGAACTATTGGGAACGTACGAGTATACGTATACCCATAAAATAACGAAAAATCGTCGAAATTCGGATGTAAAAACCAGAGAAACGACCAAGATAATAGTGAGATTTACCGGTCAATATTAGAATGATATGCGTGTCGTCCGGAGTAACACGACACGGGGCGGAAACGCGGACGACACGACACGGGTCTAATTAAATCAAAAAATCAAAAACAAAAAACGAAAAACCGCTTGGACTGGTTCCAAACCGAACCGACGAATTACGAGGACGAGTACGACGAGACTCGCGACTACTATTTATAATATGCATATTGCACAGGACGATCGTAAATCATTATCTCCGCGCATAAGCCAAAGGGCGTGAGCGATGTATAATTGTTATTGTTATCCGTCGTATTATGTACGGTAAAGACCTCCCAAACTCGTTCACAGTTGCCACCAAAATAATATATATCGTTCGACGAGCGTAACCACGTGGACGTTTCGAATCGAAAGGTGTCTAAAATCGTATTGCGTTTCCGACCACAAACCACTCCTAAAAGAATTCTGACCTCCCTTAACGTAACGAAATATATGTATAAAAAAAAAAGAACGTTTCACGGCCCACTCGAAAACCACTAAAAAATTCTAATATTCTCTCGGTATTTCATTTTCGGTCTACCACAGCGTCGTTTTCCGACGAATAATTCCCCACCGATCGCATTCGTTCTTCGCGCGTAGGACGTCCACGATATTCTAATTATTGTTTTCCGTAGGAATTTCTCTCGATTCTTCCCCGGCGATCGTATATATTCTCTCTAGATTACGCCTTTAATAATAATTATCATTTTATACCGTGTCAAAGAACGAATGCATGGCGCACATAATATGTTCTCATTGTCGTCATCAAATGAATAAATATAATCATCATTATTTTCACCGTCGGCATCATGTATAGGTATGCCCCACGTGCAGTCTTCGGCTCGCCTAATTTCCGTTCATAATTCACTTTTGCGACAAACAGAATGTCAGTGTATATGGGTGGTTTCAATGAAATTCTCGCTGAAAAACCCGGATAACATCAAAGTATATGGTGCACCGGTAGAACATATACATGTGGAGATATAAGGGTTAAATCCCTATTCAAAATTATTTTGTTAATATATGTTAATGTTTTTTAGGTTTCTATACATAAGTACACACCTTATATCCTCGTTGCGCTTGTTTAACTTTACGATTCGTTTTGGTAGTTGCCACGGAGATAGAAGCCGAGATATCTAAAACACTTGGAGAGTTCGTCCGTCTGTCCGTACAATTTGTCGACCTGATGTATAACGATAAAACGTAAACTGTGTGTTATTCGCGTTATACTTATGATTGAATTTTATTAATGGTCCTTTCTTCGTCATTTTTTAAAAGAATTGTTTTCAAATTTGTATAGAATTATTTTGTTTTTATTTAACAATTTAACTAAAAAAATCGTATAGAAACAGGGAATTTAGCGACTAAACGATATAGATATAGTTTTGTATATTCATTCATGTATTTTTGCTGTAAATTGATTTGACAAAACAATATAACATTATGCATACTATTGTAATATAAAAATAATAATATTTGGTACCTACTTATTAGTTTAAAATGAATTAATATTTATTATTATCGGTGCTCTATATTTAAAAAAATTATTAACGTAAAAACATTTTTAATTGTGATTCTTGTAGGAATACGAGGTAGATATAGGTATACTCTTACGAGATTAATATTTAGATAATATTTAGTATAGTAGATAGGCACTTTAAGTATCGTATTACAACTCCCTATAATGTAGAAATCAACGATATGGCCGCTGCTGCAGAGTTACTACATCACCATAGGAGATGGCGTTGTTTTCGTATGGTATTTACCAGACAAAGGGTTAAAACCACCGCGGTATAAAGTCGAAACCAGTCGCGTACTGTAACGAAATTGACCCAAGTAATATTACAGCCTACGGGTCATAAGTCTGATGTCAATTTTCAGCGGTGAATTAATGGACAAACAGTCGGTAATTTAGTATGTTTAACGGGGTTTGTGCTCAGCGGGATTTTCGACCAGGTAGGTCCGATTGATCGCAGAGATAACACATGACTTAAGCTACCGGACGAATAGGTTTGGAGAATACGACGTGTATATTATCATATCCAAAGATCGTTATGTTTTGAATAGGTACGTGTTTATCGTTTCCAAAGATTGTTTTGATTACGCATGATATATAGCGTTAAACGTTTGCCAAATCCAAAAGCTACGGATACTGGTTGACTATTTATTTTTTTTTATCCTGGTCTAGAATCCAAAACGTTTGTTTTTCCGCCTTGCCTGTCAAAAAAAATTTTAAAATATGGAAATAATATATGTACCTACATATGTAATTATTCGTAAAAATACAAATTTGTTTGGGAAATTGAAAACAATTTTGATAGACAAAGTGTTGTTAGGTTGATGGTCCGCCAGTTGTTGACCGTTGGGTTAGGTGATTTCTAGTTTCTTTACTTTTTACACGTGAAAACTAACAGATTCCATAAAATAACCAAACCAATGATACCTGAAATTATACCCATAATCAAACTTAAGACAAATCTGTAAATATGCAGAATGTAACGATTGCGAATTTGAATAGATAAAAGTTATGACCCAATGTCGTTATACATAATATCTTATATTGTACAACTAAATTTTGAATTTTTTCCTATTTTATCAATACGTGTATCACTGGGTATATATGATGTATAGGCTATGCGTTGTAAATACAAAACTTTGGTTAGTTTACCTACTCTCAGGGCCGGATTTCGCGAGGTTCTGGGCAAAATCCATTTTAAAAGAGCACGAAATAAGCATTATTGAAAATATAAATATATCAAATAATACATTCCACATACGAGTATATTTATTTTCGAACGCTAATGTACCTAGTAAATATTTAATATCGATACAATATAAAAAAAAAGAGTGATTTAAGTATATGTATGTATAAAAATTCGTACTTTTTAGTGAATTTCAAAAAAAAAAAAAAACCACTCAATCATGATAACCGTACGAAATGACGAGAAAAACGAGCGTGCGTATAATGAACGTGTGATTGTGCAGCTATATATATATATATATATTAATATATAGGTACTTACGTTTAAAAACCGTAATAATGGATTCAAAGTTACCTAAGTAATGCGTATAAAACATATAATAATATGGACGACAATTAATCATCGGCTGTAAAGCAATCATAGTGTAACATTTGAATATTAGCTGTATTTACTTAATAAATTATATTATACCTACCATAATAATATCGCGAAAAACCACTTGGCGTTCCATTATTGGAAATACGAATCTTTCATCTCAAATCGCATTATAATAATATATTTAGAGTAATTTTTCCGACGCCCTTGGGCGGCAATCGTTCATACGCACATCGCCGTTTAAATAGATGCGTGTATAATGTACAAATGTGTAATTAACGAAATGGATTAAGCGTGTATTATTTTACATTTTGGAGCCAGACGATTGGTACTAAAATAAAAAATATAAAAATTTCTGCACTTATAATACTATGAGGTTATTATTCTTCCTGAGTGTATTACCTGTATATATATATATATATATAAAATCAATTAAAAAATCATTTTTAATGGACGACGGCGTGAATCGGATAAACTCCTAAAATCGCAAAATACATAAAACGGTTTAATCGATCATTCGAATAGTGATTGATGCTAACGGTAGCGAAGTGCTAAAGATGCATATTTATGTCTTGTATTCTTTAAGTAATTATATTTTATCATTATGTTTTCCCCAAGTTAACCGTTAGAGTACTACGGAAGTTCGGTCTTTTACAGTCTTACACCGCATAGCATATTATTTGATTATAGTTTATTAATGTTACAACGGGTCGTAATCTGAAAAATATGTATTTCCTTCGCCGTATCGAGCGCAACAAATATCGCCTATAATAATTAGGCCTATCTTATTTATTCGTACATTAGTATTCACTTTAATATCGATTTCATATTTTCGATTCTGAGCCAGTGTTTTTACAATGAACACTGTATGTTTAGTACGTATATACTATGTTTATTATTATTTTTTTTAATTTTCGACCAGTAGGAGCCGAGGAGGATCTTTGGCGTTAGTATGATATTGATAGGAAATCGGCTGTAGATATGCGATGTATAGCATTTTTTGAATTTTTCACTACATTTCTTAAAGAAAGAAGAAAAACTTTATTTTATACGATGGATGTAGTACACATAACTATATATACCGTACAGTGTACGACTTACTTACACCGTAAACATACTTGCACATTATACAATGGTATATACTGACATTTAAATTTTATTATATTTATTGTCTACTAAAATGCGATTTTTGAGTTATTGAAATTCAACAAAGTGTGTATCTGACTAAAATAAATGGCATGTTTAAACGGATAATATATATACTACAATGTATACTGAAATAAAATACCTGTAGTATAGGTACCTATGGTAACATTATACAATTTTCTTTTGTAAAATTTATGTAAAGTATATCACACCGAAGCTACGCTCAGAATCATTTTTTTTCGAATGCAACGATTTATCATTGCTTTCAAATGCAATACATCCACCAAGAGTATCCTATCCCATAAGCTTCCACCCGACGAGCGAAGTGCACCTTTTTTTATCTTTTTATATCGGTTTGTCAGACCGACATTATATGATGGGTTCAAGTCACTTTCTCCTTCTGTTCTCGATATTAATATTAATGACGTGCTTTCTTGTTTTAATCTATGTTAAATCTTAATATATATATAATGAGTACTTGTGACCATTTATAATATAATAATATATCATGTTAAATCTATTATTTTGAAAATTTGTTAAATTAGTAATTATTTAAAAACTTATAATACACACTATATACAAATAAAATTACATATGCGTAAACATTTAAACCTTAAGTTTGTAATTATTATTATGTTTCACCCTGAATAGTTGGAAGAAAAGGCCAAGTAGAAGAAGAAGAAGAATACTGTTATTTTGTTTAACAATAAGAATTTATTTCAGAAAACACCATCTAATAACAGACACATTCTAAATGTCATGGACAAGTTGATCGAGAAACTAATTCTATCCAGATTGAAAAAGTCCACAGCATCACTCGTAAGACCAGAGTAGTTTACTTTCTAATAGTTTGTAGAGTACATCATTCTACTACTAACCAAGGTATCAAACTAACAGATTAATTGAGCATTACCTTTAATCGCAAGAAAACAAATTCATTAAATTCAAATTCATTAAAATAAATAGTCAGTCATCCAATATACTCATCAATAGAAAATTTAAATCAATTTTAAATCTATCAGTAGACTGAAATGATTTTCATTTTTGATATTCATGTTTGAGAATTGAGGCGATCAATATTGAGTTTCATGTCTGGTTGGGGTGTGTGTTTGTATTATGATGACCTACTCCAAATTCCAATATTTTTCACTCTTTGATGTGCAGAGTTACAGTATAGACATGTACTCAAATTAAAACGTCGTAATAAATAAACGAGGAAAAAAAACTAAGACTTCGAGAAACGCTGGAAATTCCGATTATTCTGACCTGTCCGACTGACCAACTGCATCCGTTAACCAGTATATAAAACTGTCCAAAATCCGTATGAAACAAGATGGTCTACATTTTTAAATTATAATCGTATAAACATTATAATACGCAGTCATACTAACTACGAACGTATACTTGTTATACAATATAGACAATAACTTTTAGACAATCAAATTAGCAATCTCACATACTGACATTAATGCTCGAGAGGAATATTTTAAAATGTAAAGTTCGTTATTCACACGGCAGCATTTCTATTAAAGTAATAATGAGATATATTCGGGTTATAGACATTTTGGTAGATGAAAATTACGACGTCGTCGCCGACAGATCCAATTTTTATTTTATACCTCGTCTCTGTGTGTTATATTCGAACTGAATTTGGCGTTGATATAAATTAGTACAACCACTCGAGGGCTTAATGATTTTAATATTATCTACTGACCACTGCCCCTAGGGTGTTATCGTTATTTTTATTTTCATAATACATATATATAACTGGCACATGCAATATGTATATACAGGTGCATTACGTTTCCAGTAACGCCCACGACAAACCATTTACAACATGGATATTTTAATTAATTCGTGAAAAAACAACCCAAATAAACGATACGCCTAATATTGTAATATATTATTATGATATGCTACCTGCTAACGCTACCGCCGACTTTAACGTCAGTCGATTTTTTTTCTCGTATACAGTGTGTTCACTAAATGTCCTACGTATTTCCGCTGAGAATGAATATCTTTGAATTTTTAATTTCAAAATATCAACTCACAGTTTTATTTGATTCTAGTATATACACTCCACAATTAAAACTGAAGTGTTCGCATTTATAAATTTACATTTATCTGTCTTAACTTTTATGTATAGTAAAAAATTATATAATATTATATTTAATATAAGTATATAATTAAAATCGAAGCAAGATATATATTAAAAGAAAACACGTATTGTAAGTTGAAACGAAAACCGCCTAATTATACAATTCCTTTCTTTCTCTTTCCACTAAGTTTGTATTAGATATATTAATTAATATTCATAGACTATTATTTTCACACCCCCAACCAACTACTACTAAGCTCTTCTACAAGAAGAATATAAGCAATAACATTTATAATAATTATTCATTGCTTTATTCAATTCTAGGTAAAAGTAAAAATATTTGAATTTAATCGAAAAATCCCTGAGGCATCACGGATGACCTGTTAGGAGTTCACGCGGAACATCGGAAAAAAAATAGTTGCCAGTAGTTTTAATTAAGGAATGGTAATCGAAATAGACGTCCTAGGTCATCCACAACTCAAGTGCTCGATATATACTTTTATTCGACGTTTTTTTCTTTCTCAATCCACATTAAAATAGTATTGTGGCATACTACAAACTTAATTTTATATACTTTTATATGACATTCACTTTTATGGCAATGAAATATTTGGGATTATCCGTATAATTATACCCAATTATTTTAATTTCATTTATATCCGTTTATTCCGTAATATTACAATATTAGTGATTATAAATTATAATGAAAATTGTTTTATTTCTAACATTGATGTTCAAACTAACAGCATCATTATATAATATATTTCTTATATAATCAAAATGTATAAGACAATCTAGCCTATTAACTTCCTTCAGTGTTGAATGTAGTCAAATTGGTATAATATGATAATGATATATTTACCGAGTACTGAGATATAGTAATGCAGAGGATGCTACGTGTAGTTTTTACGATACGTCTTCTATTGCCGTATAGAACAAAGTACAAACAGAAGAACATATAATAACATTATACTAGTCTTCTCTCTTAATCCAATTATATTTAAAAAATTATAAACTAATTTTATATGTATAGCATTGAAAAGGAATGAAATGGAAAGGATGAAAAGGAAAACTAAAAACTGAACACATGTTGACATATTGTATTAATTATTGTTTAAAACAAACGATATTCAAAAACTACACCCACGGACTATTCATTATTTCGTTTTATCGAGATTTTTGTAAACAGGTCCATATATTTTTTAGATTCTAAACAGATCAAGGGTTTTACAACGATGTTTTTTTTTTTCAATGTATATTAAATATGCGAGTTACTAATAAATATTGCAATAAACCAACTCTAAAATAAAAATTTAAAACATGATATTACGTACGTATTATGTATACAACATACATCTTTGAGTTGTAAGGCAACATTGCAAGTTTAGTGTGTATTTTTAAGATTTAAAAACACTTTGGTTCTTGAAATTTTTTTGAAACTCTAAAATGTTCGTTATAACACTAGAACATTGTCTCATTTACTCATAATTAACAGTCGTCAAAGTCGATTTCGAAATAAATAAACAATTAATTAAGGGTGAAAACGGGATTATTGTTTGGATCACGCTGTATGTAACTGCGATATGCGTATACGTACCTATCTATAAGACTGCACCGGAAAGTCCGGTCGGGGGCCGTCTGGTTTTTAATATATTATATACGTATATTATATAATATATATATATATATATATATTTTACACGTTACACATATATTATTATATTATACGAGTATTTTCGAAAACAAATTAAAAAACAACACCGATCATTGTGTCTCGTTTCCTGCAGTTTCCAGCCTATTATACAGGTATAATAAGTATAAAATACACGAACGCACAGAACCAGAGGCGCTAATACGACGGACACTCCTATAGTGCGATTAAAATTAACGTCTCGCCGAACTTATACAGCACATATGATAATTTTCACAATACGTGTAAGTATAAATAATATATATTATAGCTATGTAATATACACTGTACAGAGCGATGGAAATGTCAAGATACTAGCGATTTTCTCCTAAATAAATAGAAAAGTTTAAAATTACACAGATTTGGAAGATTTATTTAGAAAGAATTTTAGTGGTTGACTACTTATTTTATCTATGTAAATATCAGGCCAACGCATATTAAAAAATAAAAATAAATCGGTTAAAAAAATATTATAATGTATGTACCTAATGCATCACATCCACAAGCGTATTCTAAGAGTGGCTTCCGACGCTTATGGCCACCATACAAAAAAATGCAATGCCGCTGATAAAACGACGTTTGCGAACGCATCAAATTCAATCTGTTTAATGATGTAGGCACGTTTGGACACCTATGGAATAATTTAAAAAGTTGTCCAAATACACATGGTGGTCGGTCCTTAGACAGAACAGTGTAATATTATTATTTGAAATTTGAAAGCAATGGTAAATAATTGCATACGAGTAGATGAACCTTTGGATAATGAGATAAAATATTAAATTGGTGAACTTGCAACAAAAATCGAGCAGTATGATGATACAACTACAGTAAATGAAATTTCGAAAGATGATTCTGAACACAGTTCGGTAAGTGTAGTATTAAAAAAAAAAATTTAATAAAAAAACTACCTAAATAATATTATTATATTACATGCATCTAAAAACTATTTCAAAATTATTATAAATATTATAATAATAGTTAGGTCTTAGATGATCTAAGTGTAATTCCAGTAATTCTAGTCTCTATAGTTTTTTTTTTCTTTACACTTTGGAAAACTGCCGGAAAAATCGAATACTGAACTCTTGAAAGTATCAATCAAAACTAAATGACTAGGTATCAAAAAAGCTCTTTACTCCAAGAATGCTCGAAACAATTTATACAGACAAAAAAAAAAAAAAATTAACTAAAAACATTTTCTTTAAACCGATACATTTTTCGCTCTCTCAGAAACTAAAATTAAATAATACAATTTATTATGGTAGTGTGGAAACCACTTTCGTCGAACATTAATTGCACACTTTTGAGTCTGATCATACAAATATTTTACTAAATTCCTTTTATACGACAAAATCGGTAGATTATAATAAATATGTTGTGATCTCCCTGTATATACTGACATGCACAGTACACACATTATAAGCGTACCACTGCGTATACTAGTAATAATAATAACAATAATAATATGTAAACCACCACGTTGAACTATTCCAATAAATATTCCTGGGAAAAAAACCATCGGTTGTCGGACTTACGTACTCGCCACAGGTAGAATAATAAAAAAATAAAGTAAATTTATAATTATTATTATAAGGACAAGGTGCGATTAAAATCGTCGCACAACGAACACAGCACGTAATGCTCACATAATAATATGAACACGGAGACAAACGGGTAGTGTGTAATATGTACGTGTACGATATATTGAGGCAAGTACTCGCCAGTGTTTAATATTAGATCGTTCGAATCGTTTAATCGTATTTTTTTACCACCCGTTCCAAACACGCAACCGCACACCTATAATATGAAAGGTCATATAGTGGTGTTCCACAGGAATTTCTAATGGGCGACGATATTGTTTTAATTATTGTCTTTTTGTCCATGCTGTATGGGAATATGAACAAATTAAAAAACAAAATAATAAAACTTAAATACTGGATATTAGCATAAGGAATACATAGGAAATCCAACTTAATTGCAGTTTTTGGCCAATTCATTAAACCTTATCGAGTTACTAAGCCAATACACTTTCTAAATCGTCATTATATATCATATGGGCATATAGAAACTTTATATTTTTCCAAGTAATTATTTCACATATTTTGTTTAAAGATAAAAAAAAAAAAATAGAAATAGAAATAGAAATAATTTTTATACTTTCATTTGTAAACGGAACAAAATGTTTTTTCTAGTGTCGATAATGTAGAACAGATCACATAACAACTCCGAAGACTATATTCATTTGGACGGCTAACGATGATATATTTTCGTGTATTTATTCAAACAAGCTGATAATAATTATTTGATGGGAAAGTTTAAACGATTGTTCACACGATTCCAGGGACGGCGTTACGAATTGCGAGACTTCGACCGAATTCATTTTTTAGATCCCCAATTTTTAGATTCCGAGCGTAGCGAAGAAGCTAGTGGTTTTACAATTATGTTTATTTTTTTTTCTCTGTTAACAAATTTACTACCAGAAGGAGCCGAAGAGAATCTTTGGCGATAGTATGATATTGATATGAAATCGACTATATATGGTACCCTATACATGGCATTTTTCGAATTTCCCAGTAGTTTCCGTTAGAAATGAAAGAAACTTCCAATTATACGATGTGCGAAGTCATATACTGTATACATACTACGTATTATTATATTATTATATTATATATGTTCAACGCCACAAGGGCATACAGTACAGATAATTATGTCAAGAAAATAACAAAGAAACAGAAAAAAAAAAAAACTTACAAACTAAGAAATAAATATGTATATATACAATGATTATTGTTACAAAGATATTGTTAGATGTTACAGTTTATATAAAATAGATGGAAGTGAATCAAAAAATAAATCTACATTACTAATATTGTTAAGCGTACGATAAGCACGATCAAGAGGGCCTGCGTAACCATAATTAGTTGCATGAAACTTACATTTAAAAATAATAGGGTATCTTGAATTATACGAGGGAACAGCTAAAGGTAACTTTGAGAGTAGACCATTAAATTAAATAATTTAAAAATAAAAGTAACATCAAAATTGATACGTCTCTCGGTTAGAGATTTTAGATAAGTTGAGTTAATTCCACAACGAAATGATACCATTTTTAAAAATTTATTTTGAATTTTATTAATACGTTCGATATATGAGACATTAAAAAGAGACCAAACTATAGAAGCATATTCAAGAATCGAACGTACCAACGATATATAAAGAGTAGTTAACGTTCGTATATTAGAGAAGCCCGAAGTATTACGATTTATAAAACCAAGTATTTTCATGGATTTGCGACAAATGAAGACTATATGATTATTAAAAGATAAGTCAGAAGAAAAAATAACACCTAAGTCTTTAATAAATGATCCTGCATAAGAGGGATAGAATTGATATTATAAGAAAAAGTAAAAGGAGTGTGTGATCGAGAAAAAGAGATATAATTACATTTATTAATATTTATGGTTAAATCATTTTGTAAGCACCATTGGAAGAAATTATTTAAACATTTTTGGATGTCGATGCTATCGGAAACATTATTTATAACATTAAATATTTTTAGGTCATCTGCCAGAAGTAAAAACTTACAAGTGGGAAAGCATTGAATCACATCATTAATAAATACATTGAACAGCCACGGAGAA
>JAIPRL010005083.1:0-34164 GCA_025469235.1 Pemphigus obesinymphae
TTATTACAGACATAAAAAAAAAAAAAAAAAAAAACACATCATTGTAAAACCAATACATTCCTCGCTTCGCTCAGAATCTAAAAAGTCTAATTTCAATTTTTAATTTAATTTTAAATTCAAATACTTGAAAAATTTTCTAAAAATGCTTTTAAAAAATATTTTAATAATACCTAAATATTTAAATTTTTGAAACTAGTTATTGTATAAAATTAAAATACTAAAATACTTATTTGGAAAATAATTTGATATATTTTATATACGTTTCATACGTTACAACGTTAATTTTATAATTATGACTCTATATTTAGAATAATATAATAGTACTTAAACTTTATTGAACAATAAATATTAATGTTATTGTTAGTTTTTTTTATGTTTATAAAATATACATAAAGTAAAAATGTTTATACCCATTAAAAAACTGAAACCTATTGATTCGTCTAAATGCATTTAAGTACATATAATTATGATGGCAAACATTTTAGGTTGAAATCAGTTATAATACTGTTTCTGAAATAAACAATTTTATGACAATATTTTACGAAAAGAAAATAATAATATTATACAATTATAATAATTGAATTATCTATATTTTTATTTATACATTTTTTTTTTGTCACCCTGGTTTTTTTTTAAAATCTTATAAAGTAAAACTCTTTTTTTTTTCAGTTAAAAAGTATATAGGAGGATAAGATGGATAATACTATGGTGTAGCGTCGTTTTGGGTGCCATAGACTACTCGATCCATCGTCATTCAGGACGTTAAAATACCGTATTTTCAAAATGTTTAAAAGAAATATTTTTTATATAATATATAACATACTACGTTTAAAAGCATTTTCGTCAAATGTTCAACATTGTACTTACACACTGAATACATATACCCTAAAGCATTATGCCGATTTAAAATAATATTATAATAAAAATATTTTCTAGGATATTTTTAGCAATAATAAAATATGCACGTGATGAAATAAAATATGTATGTAAATTGTCATAATATTACGTATAATATAAAATTTAAGGATAATTTATATATTTTAATAATCGGGAAAATAATTTCATTAAATACAAGTATAGTTTTTAGAAAAATTTTTCGATAATAATAAAATAAACTTAAATTAGCCAATATAAATGGACTATTGTAGCAAGCATAACTTGCGCAATCCTTAAAAGTGACCTCGTGATTTCTCATCAGTTTTAATTATATTGGTTTTCATTGGCTGAACTATATCAATTATTGTAATTAAATTTTAGACATAAGATAATTGATAATAATATCAACCATTATCCACACCGAACCAAATATATCTGTGATTTCAATAAAAATATAGATTAATTTAATAATATAGCTGTTAATATACGTCCAATAAAATGTTTGTTGAATTAGAAATAAAATATTTGTTAATTTAACGGTAAAATGACAAAACGTATTATTAATTTAACAATATCTTTCATCGATGTATTGTTTAACATTGTCTAATTGAATACAAATTTATTTGAATTCACAAATATTTTGTTAAATAAACTATAAATATTTTGCCTTTCTTTCTTCTTCTCCGTTGAACAAACGCCCATTTGTTGATCATAACAGTCAATTTAAACTAAATATTTTTGCAATTTAATAAAATATTTTATTATAATAATAAATATGTATTTATTTTACAAAATTATTTTTATTAAATTATAACTTATATATTTTGTGAAAATTACAAAATTAATTTGTTATTGTAAACATATTTTTATTAATTTAACAATATATACATTAAAATAATAAAAATTTTGTTATTTTAACAAATATTCGTTTGTTAAAATTCGATTATTGCATGTATTGTTAATTTTACCTATAATATTTGGTTCAGTGTATAGGAGTAAATGTACTATAGAGACAACAGTGTTTCAGTTTTAACTGAGTTCAAAGGGTCCGCATAAATGAGTCATGGAATGACCAAAAATTATAACCCCATTTGTCAGTAAAATTTTAATTCTGTTTTATACTGAAATAATATCAGCAAGAAATATTTTTTTACAATCATATAAGTTAATAATGGCATGTTAAATATAATCGTTTACAAACTGAAAATTAAATTGAGGTGATTTTTTATTCAAATAAGTGTTATTTTGTTTTCGATAATATTAAACATACAGCTGTTTTAATATTTTGTTGAAAAAGCAAATGTGTTATGAGAAAACAGTACGATAATTTATCTTAGTACGTATCATCTAACATTACCACTTTGGGAACACAACCTCACGGCTCATAGGGGTAATAAACATAGGGTTCCCAATTAAATTATTTATATCTAATATAACACAAAACTAAACGACTTGGTAATCAAAAAATACGTTATATATTTAATATCAGGCATACACACTCGATGAAAAAATGGTATTTTTACCTCAATAAAAATGTCATTATGACCTTTAAAACGTGAGGGCTAATATTAGCTGATAGATTTGTAAATTTGTATTTAACCTATTTTTACGTATGTTCATTGTCTGTTTGCATATAATCTGTGGAATATGTGAATAAAAATACGGTTATATTTATCTCGGAGGGATTGTATCTTCAAGGTCAACACGTCACAGATACGAATCATAAAATATATTTTATAGTTGGTAAAATCTAGTTAGGGCACCCCGAGAAGTAGGTTATCAGAAAAAATAACGCTTCTTTACATTTCTGTGATATGAAAGTTTGCATTAATTTTAAAAAGAAACATATCATTATTTATTTAATTTAAATACACCTAGTATGACATAAATTATGACGTTTAACATAATTTATGAATAGAGAATATTCTAGTTGTATATATTATATACATACAGTTGGAATCTCGAATTATATTTTCAAGAAAGTATAAAACCTACTATCTGTGCGATTAACATAATTGAATTTACGTGTTCGAGAATATATTTTAAATATTTTTTATTATTTTATTAAAAAAATAGGTACATTTATTTTTTTCATTAATTATATATTTAACAACTGAATATTGAAAACTTTTGAACGTACAGGAAAATATAAAATTAATTATAGATGTTATGCAAGGCGTGTGTGTTTTTTTAGTGCAGGTTATAGAAGACATTGGAAAAACAACTTATAGAGTTCTTAATATAATACCTAATATAATTATTATAGATAGAAAAAATGGGAAATCATCAAAATAAAATTATTGAAAAAAGTACAATTAAATATTGCCAATTCGTAATACTACTATCATGTCAGTAATAAAAATGATTTATTTAAAATGTAAATATTTGAGTTTTTTCCGATGATCCGAATCATGGAAATAACAATTTTCCTCCCGATCTCTGTGGATCGCGTCTTTATTATATAGTAAAAGTACAGCGGTGATAACGGGTATTTATCACTAAGTACACAATAATGGTAATCCGGACGAAATTGTGATTTTATAATATATTATAATATATTAAATTGTGAAATTTTATAAATTAATATATTTAATTTTTCTTTAGTTTCGTTCAAATTTTACGTCATTTTTCGTTCGAATTATTTACTGTTCCGGATACTTATTAAATATCCGTATTTTTAATTTAATTGTACATTGGGGCCCGTATTCGATTTGATCGAATTTATCGAACGATGTTTTATTGAAAATTCGTACATTTCTATCTGGAGGTTTTTTATATATTAACCCTATAACGGTAAGTCCGACTAATTTTTGCACAGTCTTGGGCCGAGTATAAGCAATATTAAGTTGTGAAATTCAATCTGCACCTTTACTTCGTGCGCATAAATTATCTACTGCTCAGCTTTATGTATTTGGGTGTATGTGTGTAAGTATACTTGAAACTATAGTAAAGGTAACTCAAATAAATGTTGATCCAGGTTTATGGTAACTCATGTTTCATGTATTGCTTTTACATAAAAAATAATAATAAAATAAAAAAAAATTCACAGCAACAAAGAAAATAATTTACGGAATTCAACATTAAGTGCCAATAAAAAATAAAAAAAATTGTGTAAAATAGGATAAATACACAGCTTTTTCTGGCTTAACAATAATTCATTAATTTATAAATAAAAACATGCTTGCACCCAAAATATCAAAAATATCAGTAATTTTACACCTATAAAATAGTAACATTACCAAAGATAGGTAAGTATCATAAAATAACACGAAAATATATATTTTAGTGGCAAATTTATATAATTTATACTTGAAGGAAACGCGGTTTAAGAGTCCTAACATTTTCATCGCTTTAGATTATAATTTATTGAAGAACAGATGGACAGACCAAGGCCATGAGTGGCTATATTTATTTGTGGAAATTCAAAGCTATGGATAGTATAAAGGAAATGGATAGAGTTACGATGCCTTGTAAATGTCATAATTAAGCGCTTGGAAATGTTTAACTGAAGACTTAGAATATTTCACCACGTGACTATATTATTGAGATAAATTTGAAACCGTTTACAACAATCAATATAGTTAGCACATAAAAATAATTTTAAATCATCATAAAAAGCAAAAAGTCAAGTGTGTTTAAGTGTGAGGTTAACATTATTATTATAAATAAGAAACAATAGGAGTGAAATGTGATCGCCCTGAAAATCACCAGATGAAAGATTAACTGTATCAAATTTAACACCATGAAACTCTATCTTTAATGAAATATTGAAATTAAGAGAAAAAATGTTCACCAAATCCCGAGTTTCCTAGAATTTTCAATGTTACTTGGTTAACCTTATCAAAGACTTTAGCAAAGTTCAGAAAGATAACATAAACTTGTAAATAAGAATTGAAAACAAAAAAAAAAATAATTAGAAAATGGAACGGAATAGACAATGTTTGACCTAACTGATCAAAAACCATATTATTTGTCCATAACAATACAGTAGACAGATGAATGACTATATTTATAGACTATTGATTCGAAGAGTTTGGAAACATAAGAGAGAATAGATATAGGTCTGTAATTTTCCACCGTTTAGGAATCGCCAGATTTAAATATAGAATAAATAGAGCTTATCTTTCATATGTCAGAAAAGACACTCTTATCAAGTGTCTTATAGATAACATAGTAATGGAGAGATAACTGATGAAAGATTTTTTCCGCATGAAATCATAAAATTTGCAATATTTTTTACTAAATGAGTACTCAGTCATAGATAAGAAGTCTTTGTAACATTTATTTGGATTAATGTTTGAAGCGTACCCATAAAAGAGAGAAATCACGATAGTCAGTAAGATAATGAGAAGATTTGTACTTTTTGTGAGATTTTTTTAAAGAAAAGCAAGGTTTTTAGCTGTTTGGAGAATCATACCGGAAATTTGAAGATATAAGATTCAATTGAGGAATATAGTTAAGGATACAGATTTATAAAGTATCATATAAGACATTCACTGAAAAATGAATATCACGTTTGGAGAATATTTCAAGCCAATTGAAAGAAAACAAGTAAGGAAGGATTTGATTATATTGAGCTTTGCAAAAATCAAAGAATTTGTGGAATATATCAAGTGACGGAACTAAAATATTGATATTCAGAAGGATACAGAGAACATGGTGGAGTTTATTTAAAGGAACTAGAAGATTGAGTGAAAATTAAATTAATAAGTTGAGATCAGTACTGAAAATGAATTTAAGAGTTTGGCCTGCTGAAGTTTTTATAGAGTCGAGCTGGGAAAAAAAATTTAAAGCAAATAATTCAGGATTACAAGGAATGGGTAAGTTGGTATGTAATGAATATATAAGACCATAATTATTGTCATTATACCAAAGTATGTCAGATAAGTTCAACAAATAATAATTAGGTGCAGTTTCTACGCTCAATAATTGCAATCAACAAGATCAGTGTGTAGTTCGCCGGGGGGACCTATTCGGTGGAAAATATACATCACCGAGAAAAAAGTGGTTTGAACAAATTAAAAATTTAACAAAAACTTAGTCAATATTAACAATATGAGTTATAATAAAATATAAAACAGGTATTCGTATAATTTAATAATACGTGCTTGCAGTAAGGCCAGCCGCAACCTATCCTAAATAAATATTAAATGAACAAAATCACTCGAGTGATTTGATTAATATTAAATAAGGAAAAAAAATATAAAAAATAATACAAGTCGCATATTTAGAGTCGCGTGCATAAATTATATGAAAAAAAAAAAAAAAAATGTAAATAATTTGCCACGACTATTTGAACGGATTTACATGACTCATCCGTATAGACAATTTTATTACACGAGGTTAATCTAGCCTTTGTATTAACGGTATTAAAAACACACGATTGGCACGGTTTTCCTGATTCGATTTTTGATACAAAAAAACTGTCAAAATTTGAAATTTTTACGCTGGTACGTTTCGTGAACACCAGGTCGTGTATCCGTTCGGTGAACAGAACGAAAAAATATAACATTTTTTGTTAATATTTTATTATAATACAATACACGGACCGTGTCAACATTCGTACACTTTTGCTAGTGGACGAACCGACAACGACGGTTATGGCACATTTATTATTATTATTATTATTATAATTCACAATTTATATAATCTTAAAATAATATAATCAATTAATGATTTAATTATGAATTATAATCAATTACAAATGGATAAATGTGTATGTGTGACAGTGAAAATATTTATGTCTGTATGATGGTGATGAGGGATATCAGGTTGACTTCATGTGTACGGTTGTGATGTTCTGCGAAACCCCACGCACTGGGGTGAGAACCGATCAAAGCGAGTTTCGAGTTCAAATACGTGTCTGAGAATAGTGAGTTCAGCCGATTTTTTCGGATTACTCAATCAGTCCATCACCTGTGCATATGAAACACTTTTGGGGTACAATACCATCGTTTAAAGAACGAACGTTATTTTCCACCACGGGACGAATTTTTTATTTTTTATTTTTTTTTTTAATTAATACGTTTAAATTATATTACGAAAAAATTCGGTCACCAAATATTGAGTATCCCGGTAAAGTACACAAATAGAAGTACACGAATTTCACTGAAATGGAGTCACAATTACATATGGTGTCGTACTCAATATGAGATGCGCTTATTAGGTATACTTGCTTTAAAACGGTTTTACACACGACGTAGTGTTTAAATAAAAATTTTATAATATACTATGTATATACAATAATTAAAACGTTTAACTCGGTATAAATGTTTTATCTGTTGGTGTGCGGCAACGAAGGTACACAAAATCACAAAACATTAAATTTAAATTAAGTTTTCAAGCCGTGACAATAAAATTCGGCGTAACTGCCAGTTTTTTTTTTTACTGTTTTATCGTCGGGGTGAAATAAAAATAAAACATTATAATCTAAATAAGCACAATAAAACACGAAGATTTCATTCCACGAATAAGACAAAATTAGAAAGCAAAAGTATATTGCCATTATTATTATTATTATTATTATTATTATTATTATTATTATTATTATGTCGAGAAGATACGAATATCCATTAACTATTTTATCCGAACCGTATCCCATTCTGGTTCAGTGAATATTATTTCAAACAATTACGTTTTTACCGGAGTTCTTACTATCGCCGTTTATATATTATTATAAGACGGCTACGTTAGCATATAGTGCAATCACTCAATTATGCAGTGCAAATTGTTTAGTTACAAATCTGTTTTTTTTTTTTTTTTTTTTATGTTGGTCATAATGTTGTTGTATTATGCACGAGTGATAAATGATTACAAATATACATGAATACAATAGTACGCTGGACCAAACAATATATACCGACAACAAATGTCAAATGCAAAAAAAAATGTTAAAATGTATGTAAAAAAAAAAATAATAAATAATTTTACTTTATTTTAGTTTAAAATACGGGACGTACCCATATTGGCCATGAATAGAAACTATTACAATATATTTACATATATATAATTAACAATATTAAAAACCTTTAAAGAAAACTAGACTGAATTTTAGAGGGAGAAAGAAGGGTCGGTATTAGCGATGCGCATAAGACGGATGATCGGAGAGTTGAGATAGTATTTAGAGGATGAGAATGGAATATGGAACGGAAAAGACGATAGCATACGGCGGCGGGAGACATCCAATGAAACACGAGAAAGTGATTCGGAGGCTGTCAATTTTCGAGGAAAGTATAGATGTGCTGAGTGGCGACGATCGGCGAGACTTTCTAAGGAACAAATAAGACATTTAATTTAAAAGCAGCATGACGGTGAAATTTTCTTTGGACCCTTTCAATCATGTTACGAGCAGCAGAATGAAGTGGTGGACGGGTCTCCGAGCATGGTGCTAGGATACTCAAGGATGGGACGAACTGATGGACAGAAAAGGGTTTTTTAATAGAGATGATTAGTGAAAATCCGCAGAGACACGATTTATGAAACCTAGCAGCTCGAGTGCCTTACAACAGTCTGTCCGAAGAAGTGGCACGACTACTCTGCTCTCAGATACACCAGACACACCCCAGATAAGAAACAAAAAAAAAAAAATCTATATATCACATATATATATATGTATAGATGATCGATGCACAATTTATAAACGCGAGAAATGGACATTGCAAATAACGCATTTCCCACGCGTGCGTAATATGCCGAACGATCGGCCACAAAACCTATTTGACGGGGGACAACTTAATTTTCTCGAGTTAATTTTGTCCCCTTTCACTTCCAAACATCATTTTGACTTCTACGAGTCCGTCGTCCACCGCCCTTTGAAAACAACAATTAACGGATAGATTAACATATGCAAATTTGCTAAATTTTAAGCGTCGGTCCTTCTCTTACGATTTGCTTCATTAAACTAGTTAAGTATGAAATAAAATAATATATATATATATATATACATATTATAAATATACATATTAAGGTTTTCTAGGTCGATTTTCATTCCCCTTAATATTTCGAGTTTTATGTTTACTTTTATTTCAAAGCCATACTAGCTTATTTTGTAAATTAATATTATTTATTGACGACTAGACTTTCGAAATAAGTTATTATTTCGAACTTCATTTCAAAAATATTTGTTGAGTCGTATAACGGTAAACGAAAATGTCACGTAATTGAGCTCTGGTTGAAGACGCTTTCGGCTTTCTCCACCTTACATTATTTAATTTTGAACCTTTAAATTTGTAATTCTAAATTGTAATTTCTAAAGACGTCTATATCTGTTTAATGATATATATATATATATATACATAGTTACCAATAACTAGCACGAGATGTATACGTAGTGCGTGGGAGTGATTAATGACTAAACAAAATACATTATTAGTACCTAAGGATTAAAAAAGGAAATATCATTATTTAATTCGTAGACGCAATATAAACATAAATTTTCACTTAAAGAGTCAAATATATTCCTGTCGATTTATTCGAATTAACTATAGCTACTCCGGGAGTCTTTCTACCCATAATAGAAGGAAGGTTATAACTCATTAAGATATATAAGGTTAACTAACACCGTACAATCGAATACCTAATTAAAATTAAATTTGGCAGTTATATACCCATAAACACTTTAGTTTATTGTTATATACCAACCTACATTTAATTAGTTATTTTACTTATATCATACTACACTATTGTAAAGCCATTATTTTTCCCTCTTTTGAAATTGCGACAATGTTTTATATACTTATATGTGAAATGTAACCAAGGTATTTTTCCAAGGTCCCCCTTCCAATTTTTATAGTTTTTCTAAGTTTAAAACTGACCAAGTTATAGTTATTTGCATTTTCATCCACCTATAGCTTACTTGATTGCTATAACTTGGTCATTATCTTATTTGGGCTGTAGATATGACTACCTTATACATTTTATAAAAAAATTTTATTGAAAATAATTATTGGTAAAAATAAATATGGATCGTTTGAATAAAAATTGCATTGAGCATGCCCGAATTCGGTGAATTTTAAATGAGACAGACAAGTAAAACAATACCTATTCAATTTCATACTTATATATTATATTATATAACTTATAAAATTATAACTCCAATCACAATATATTAGACTATTATTTTAAATGTGATTGACATGATACTTTCCAAGATAGAAATAATTTTTTGGATAGGTTAATACTATTCTAATAATTAGAGCTCGGAAGATGTAACATTTTCATTCTTTTTTTTTTTGGTAAATCTTGGAAAATCTCTGTATATTGATGATTTTTAGAGCTATTTAACTAATTTAGGATTTTAAGTGCAATTTTTAGGCAAATTTTCATATATAAATGGAAATAAACACATTTTTATTTTTTTTTAATTTTAAATTTATAAAATACGAGATTATTACAAAGTTATAAAGCAATAAATATTTTGTACCTACCTGTTACAGCCGGTGGAAGTACCTAGTTCTTGCATATAATATATATACAATTTGTAAAAATAAAACATAAATGTTTTTTTTTTTTTGCCAATTTTATTTTGCATGTTTTCAAATTTTTTTTTTCTGTTTATATCGCATATTTTGGTGATTGTAAATGCATATTAAAGTGCTAAAAATGTTGTTTTTGAGTGCTATAACTTCCGATCTCTGGTAATAACAAATGGTCATTTGGGAATTTAAAATAAAAATTTTTAATTTTTACCATTTTTTTCATAAATATAAAAATATATGAAATTCAATTTACCAAATTTGAACATTATTAAATTTCAATAAATCGTCCAGATATCTACAGAAGTTGGTTCATTTTCTCCTTAGTCCTCTAAATGGATAAAGTATTGTTATTATTTTTAATTTAAAATCAAAAATAAATTAATTTATTTGATACCAGGTTAGACAAAAATATCTTAAGAGTGTTAAAACAAAAACGAAAAAACATTAGTAAATTTGAACTTTTCATTAAAAATGATTGCATTTATAAAAAATTTCCGTTATAAGAGGTATAGTTTTCCTTCACGTAAATAGAAAATTGAAAATGACTTCTGTAAAGTAACAATACCAAAGAATTTGAAATTAAAATATCCCTTATTCAACTCTTTCTATCCAAAAAATATACTATAATATAATAAAAATTGTTTGTGGTATATATATTGTATACACTACAAACAATTTAAAAAAAAAAAAAAAAACATAATTTTTAATAAGTAAATAATAATTAAAGATGATTTGTCAGAATATTATTCAGTTCTTATACCATTCGCGTATTTTCTGTTTGGACATTTTCTTATTAAATAAGCATCGAAATATAAGTGCACAATTTTATTTTATATTTTGAACTTTTCATATCAATATTTTGGTAATGATAATGTACATCTCAATGGGATATGGAATTGGTTATAGGGACGTTCCACCCGCATTTTCCGTCGCCGTCTATCTAATAGGCGTTTGGGCTGCAATATACAACACGACGATGATATGCGAGTCTAAAATAATATCGTTTGGATCGATTTTAAAGTTCAATCGCCCATGATGCGCAAACTCAATGACGAGTAAATTTTCGTTATCATTCGTAAATTTATTTTCTATATTCTGATATTTCACACGTGCTGTACTACATCTATAGCTAAAACGAACGTGACGCGGACATGTCATTTGAAAATATTACAATATCGAAAAAATCAACGTGTGATTAGTATATTGCAAGGCTGGGCATTAACGAGTTAAAAGTTAAAAAGTTTAGTTAATTTTAATTAAGTCACTTACCGCGTTACTTTTTTTCAGATTAACTTTTAACTTAATATAAGTTACATTTTTATTAAAATGAACGTGTTAACTTCAAGTTGACATTATACAAAAGTATCTAAATTAAGTTAAATTTTGCCCGAAGAACAATGCAAATTTTTGAATGAGGGTTTTGCTTTTTGGTACTAATACGCAATTTTAGTAGGTACGTAATCGATAAGATTCGTTGGCCGTTCACGAATATTGGGCTGAGCCCGGTCTTTTTAACTATACATGGAGGCTGATATATTGATGTCCATCCAGTATAGAAAATATATTGAAGTGATAGATACTGCTTATTTTATACTACATTAGTGTGAACCAAAAAATAATGTAAGTATCTTAGCAGTTAGGAGTTACTTTCTGATTTCTTTTTTATGCATGGGTTTTAAAATGACGAGTTGTATTTTTATTTTTACATGTGCCTATACACTTTTTCAGGCAGAAGAAGTCCCCATAGTAGTTTTTTTGAGCGTAAAGAATAACCAACCTAGTTTACCTTCTTACGATAGACAGGTATATCAAACTTTTTTCCTAATTAGGACATTTTAACTTTTAACTAAGTTAAGTTACTTTTTTTTTCAAAATTAACTTTTAACTTTAAAAGTTAATAAAAATATATGAGTAACTTTTAACTTAACTTAGCTTATGTTATTTTGAATTAATTTAACGTAACGAGTTAAAAAATATCGTTAACTTACCCAGCCTTGGTATATTGTAATACGTCGCAATCGTCTTTAAACGTAGTAGTAGGTGGTAATGGACGTTTCAATTTTAAAACCAACTGTAATTCCAACCATTCCCCGCAATGGCCATGGAATGTCGGGCCCCGGGTCGATTGCGAAAACGACAAACGCGTGACATCAAATTATATAATTATAGGAGTTCAAGAAGACAAAATAAATATTGTTGTTCACAACGCGAGCATTATTTCCGATATTGACGTTGAAAATAATTTGCCGTGTGAACATGAACGGTACAATATAGCTCTGACCTCTAAATTTGCCGAATTCACTGCGTATACGTACCTAACCTAACCTAACCTAACCTAACATTGCTATTTATTCAACGGCCGATACGTACGTATATAATCGGACGAATTGCGATTATTAAACGCACTTTTACTTTTCCACGCCATCGGTATAAATACAATACTAAAATACAGAAACCTTTTATTTCAATATGTATAGGCACCTATATATGTATTTGTGCGCATATTAAAGCAGATACGATATTTTTATTGTCGACTATATTGTATATTGTACACGGAAAAGCATAACATTTATACGGAAATTTTTTTTTTTTTTTTTTGACAAAACGGAACGGGAGAAAAAAAAAATCGCAAACGCACGTGTTTTTGTTTATTTTTTTTTTGGAAAAAATAAAAACTCGTAATACCACTCAGGTATATATATATATATATTTTTAAGACAAAAGTTATTTGCACAATATTGTTATAACGCGGTATTGGTATATAACACTATCTTATTCGAATAATTTACACGATAACCGTATTTTCCGACTACGCTGCAGCTTACACGAGTGCTATATATTACACGTTCTACATAACAGTGTACGGAATCGAGTAAATATATTAAATAATACGTCTACTACACACCGTATCTCGGCGGTAAATAATAATATTGAATTTTGTTCGAGTAAAATACACACTATTTGGTGGGTGGGTGTGGGGGGGTGGAAACGTTATTCCGTTGTTATTCGACGTTTTCGACATAATGATAATAATTATTGTATTATGACACTATCAATCGGTATCGATCTCGTTAAACTCTGCAGTGTTTCACTACTCGGTATCAATATTGTTTTTTAAACGATACGTTTTTCCCGCAAAACAAATACCTACTGCGGTCCAATTACACCGATTCAACGGGTTTTACACAGATTTTAAACGTATACAATTATTTCGTACAACACGTATAACTATTGTAGCACGCCAATTAAAGTGCGGTAGAAAAAAAAAATGGTCGAAAATGACCAAATGGTACCATATTTTACCAGTTCACGAATCTACCATTATTCGTTACATCGACATAATATTTTATGATTTATCACAAGGACGTCGTTTCTATATGGCACTGATATGAACGTTATTACATAATTTAATATAGGTATTGTTGATAATATATTTTATCAACTGGACGGTGACGTCGTCTTGTCGACTTTATAACAACTATTACAAAAAGCATAATAAAATAAAATGTAGTGAAAAACGTAAAAATACAAAAGTACCTACTGCTACTGGAAAATGGATAAACTCGTACCGCGATTAGATCATGGCTTGAGATCAAGAAAATATTTTCCCGTACAAAAAAAAAAAAGTTAATAAACATTATTCAGCAATAATCACTAGCTCGTATTTTGATAAAAAATTATCGTTTTGTCGATATTTATATTTCAGTGCTAAATAAACTAAATGGTATATAAAATGGGTTTAGAGTTCAATTTGATATTTTATAATTAATCAACATAAATATTAATATAATATAGAATTAATGTAAATAATCAAAAAAATAAAAATCACTGTGGTTTAAAATATATAATAAATTGTTGAATAAGTTATAAGTTGCAAAATCCCGATTATATATTAAATGTGATATGATCTCTAGTTCTATATGAGATTTGCCCTAAAATTAAGGCTCGATTAAAATAATATATTTGATAAAGAATTGTAACAAGTTTGGACTTTCTTAGATTCTTCTAAATTTTTTGGATACTGCTTCTTGACGATACACAAAAGAAATTTCTTTATAAATAGAGATAGTTTATTTATAGTATAACTTTATTTAGGTAAAACCTGTTACAATTATATATTAATAATAATAACAAAATTGTACCTTACTTTTGGAAGAACCTTCGTAATAGGTTTTATAACTTCAAAAGACATCTTACTGTTTCTATTTATTTATATTTTAAGATTTCATAACAATAAAAATAGTACCCTTACTATATAATTTATAAACTGCTTTTAAAATGTATTTAAATTTTCTTCAATTATTACATTTTTATTTTTATTATTATTTTTTCGATTTTTCGATATTTCAATGTTTAAAACCATTACCTGAAACCAGTTTAAAGTACTAGCTTTTAATAATTAATATAACATTCGTACCTAGGTTAATGAATTATTAACGAAATGTGAAATGTGTGAAAAATAGGAGTTGCAAGAACTAAATTATGAAAAAATAGTTTTGTAACCAGTGAATACACAAATATCAAAGTATCGGTACGGGGACTTACAATTTTAATTATTTGAAAAGTCTGTAGGTTCTATTTGGATTAACATTTTAAATTGTTGGTTATATGTATTATCCTTTTTTTTTATATTGAAAATTATTTAAACTAAAAGTTCTATCCTAATCTAGATTCACCGATATTATGATATTTTTTTCATATAAATCAGTATTTCATTAAAATTTTGAGTATTTATGGTAATTTTATTTATAAATCTACATTGAATAAAATATTCTCAATTTTTTCTTATGTCAGTTCTTAATTAAAAATATAGAATATATAAAACCAAAATATTCTAATTAGTAAATTAAAAATTACAAACCAGGCTCTATTAACTGTTAATAAAAACTAAATCAAAAGTTTAATAGTTAATTCACTCTAAAATGTTATTAACAAAAGTTTCTGTATCTAAAATTTCTATTTTACATACTAATATATTTTGGTTTTAAATATTTTAATTTTTTATTGAGGATTAACCAAAAAAAAAGTTTTCATAATTATGCACAACATTTTTAATTTTCTTAAATATAATGCAGTTCAATTAGACAAAATGTATGTTTAAACCTTAAAAAGGTTCATATAAGAAATATATCAATCGTAACGTAGAATATTTAGTAACAATTTAATACTTAAGAGTAGTTAATATTTAGAGAATGTTTATATCATCCTAATTCAACCGAAACCTGAACTCTAACATTAAATATTATTTTCCATCATACCGAAATAAGAATATAAAATGTCTAAGGTTTCCAATTCCTTGTATAACATAAAATAAAAATGTATATTAACATTGTTAGACTTAAAAGTTCAAAATATGGTCGTCACACATCCATAATTCTCGGGTATGAAGTATATACTTTAAAGGTTCCTGGAAATCATAATAAACACATGGCCATATTGATATTGATTTCAGTAATACACGGTATTTTCAAAACATTTAAAGAATAATATCATACCATGTTCTTACCGAGCAAATTTATTTTTCAAAAGTTAAAATGAGCATGTTCTCAAAGTCAAACAGTTTTTATTTTATTATGATTTTCAAAAATTCGTAAAAAATTATTGGAATATAATATATCAAAAAAAAAAAAACACCGAAAAATGATGCGACTATAACATTCTCTTCTTTCATTCGGTATCAATTTCAGTGCTTTGTTATGAGTCTGAAAATTCGTATCGGGTATTTTTTATTATTTATACGATTATATTAAAAAATACTTTATGATCCCCAACATTATCTCAATTGCATCATCATTAACCTTCGTTCGTTTATATACTCTACAACACAATTATTATTGATTATCAGTTATTACATATACACAAATTATTATTATTAATTTTTACAAATTATATTCGATTATTATTATTTATTGCATGTTAAATCCGCCGTACCTACTTAACACTACACGAACCACATGTTGTTGAATAAAAATTATCCAGTATTGATATTAAAATTTGGTTATCAGAACCAGAACCGTAACTTTCAACTATATACCCTTACTAAGGCGGTTATTTTAAGCTAATATTATTTTGATTATGATAGATATTATAAACTATTTCCTTTGGGAGTATAAACCAATATATTGCTTTCGGGAGTTTTAACTAGTTATCGTATGGGTTTATACTGTAATATATCCACGAGAATTAATCACAGTTTGTGAATTGCAGATCATTAAATCACCCAAATTTGAACCATCGTGACATTTATATAGTGTAAGCTAGTAACGTGACGAAAATTACAAGTTACTGTCAAGAAATTAATTTTTGCGTTACGCTATAGTCATTTATAATTACTCATTATTAATATTAACTTAATTGAGACAAAATTACTATTTAAAATTAATTTGAAATTTGAATCAAAATGAAGTAACGTAATTTAACTAGTTTCTAAACATAATTGAACAAACACTGTATATTTTTACTGTTTTATAAAATCATATTTATTTAATTTATTATTTTTGAAGTAATACGTAATGCAACTTGATAATAACAATTTTAGATAACGTAATAGTAAGTTGAATCATTTATTTAATGTAACATTTAATGTAATTTAACTAGGTAGTTTCTAAAGATAGTTTAACCAACATTGGATATTTGTACTATTTTATAAAATTATGAAAAATCAAAATTAAAAATAATTTTTATTAATAGTATCTATAACAAAACTAGTTTCAATTTAATTCTAAGGAGTTATGGTAGATATTTGAAAGTTATCCTAATTTTGTAACCGATGCCAATGAGAATTGAGAATATTATATTAAATACTGTAGCGGTTGGAATAATCCAAATTTATAGTTTAGTAAGTGAATTTAAATGGTAAATAATTATTATGGAAACACTATTTTTTTCTAGATAATTTAAGAAAGATTTACTTTGATATTTATTGAACAACTAACACAGAAATCAGTACATAAAATGTACCGCTTTACTGATATAATTATTTTTATTATAATTAGTGTACTAAAATTGACGCTTATTTTATGTTTATTTATCGACTCAAATCATCGTAAAATACACGATTTATTAGCCATATTTTTTTAATTGTAAACCATTCCCGTTATAGTGCTTTATGTGAATGACGAGTATGACCTTTAGATGGCTAAATCGTATACACCATAAAATAAATAAGCACTATTCGTATATAATACGAGTACTATCCAAATTTTTTCTAGCTAATGTAAAATATTTTTATAAATTTTGTAGTAAAATTTTATGAAAAAATAGCTTTTGAAAAACATTTGAATTATCTATATTTATTATAACCTAAAATTTGGTACTAGCGATGGAGAAATAGAAGAGAAAATTTATTACAAACTCAGTATTTATAATTTAAAAAATAAGAGTGGGAATGCTGGCTTATTCAATCTATTTTTATTTATCTTATTTGTACATTCCTGCATTTAAATTCCCAGATAATGTATATCATTAATTTATTTTGTTTTAAATTGGTGAAAACCAAAAAATATATCTTGATCAATGTAAGCCACATTTATAATTCTTATAGCCTAACGAGGTCATGTGAAAAATATGTTTTAAAATTATTTCTGTTTTTATATGGTATAATATTTTCGGGGTAGTAAAAATGCTCGGATAGTTTTTTATTGCCCTATTTATGATTTGAAACTAAAAATGTATATATATATATATATATATATATATGGTATAATAAACTGATCGTTGTTGATTTTTCCAGTTGTTGAAAAAAAGTTTTTAAAATACTAATAAACAAAAATGCTGCGAAATTCACTGTATAAAATATTTTTAGAAAAAACCTTGATGGTTTTCGAAAAATCAAGCTCTACTAATCATAATACTTATTTTAAATATAATTTTAGTAGATTTTTTGATTTCGTTTGAAATTTGGTTTTTGAAGTCATATAATTATGCCAATTTCTAAGCTTGTAAAAATTAAAAATAATTAAATATAGGGATCGAAAATTAATAATATATAAATAAAGCGTTTTAAAAAGTCAGCTTCAGACTTCAGTTTAACTAAATGTAAAAAATAATTTGTTATAAATTATTAAAAAAAATATTGATCAACGTTATCTTTAATTGTAAAAGAAATATTTATAGGTAAAAATAGCAAAATCAATCATTGTATTATTATATTATCATAACTATTTCGTTTTTATTAAGATTAATCTGATACAATTTGGTTGAGCTCTTAAAATTGTTTTGTCTTAATGGTCACATTAATTTGATATAAACAATTTATAGAATTATATTATGAGAATGTTGTGCCTACAAATGTTAAAAAAAAACTGGCAATAGCATTTTTATTTTTATCAACTTAAGAGGCATTTAAGTATTACATCAGCATATTTTTGGCATTTTTAAACACCTTCCTCCCCCTTATCAGCAATTGTCAGCAAATATCAGGTTTCCCTTACTTTATTACGACAGTATATATCAGATGAACCCCTGTAGTATTTAATAATAAAAAAATAATTTCGAATTTTATATGAATTAATTAAAAATAGATGAAAAATTTTGTAGTAAAAACAGCTGTTAAACTAACTTTTAGCTTTCTCTTCTGTGAGAATAATGTAAAATAATATTGTTACAATGAAAATCATAGTTCATAAATAGGCCACCACAGCCTAAAAACGCTAAAAAATTGTTTTATACATTTATCACAGTATCAACTTTGAACACGACCTTATTATACCCCGTTGGGCAACCATTATATCTTAAAACGTGGTCCATAGCCAACATAAAACTTGACATACTATATTTACTAAACCTTTTATTATATATCCTGAATAGGATAATATGAAATTAAATTGAGTAATGAGTATAATATATAACAATTATTGTAATATCAATCAATTATATTGGTAGTAAGAAAAAAACTACAAAAGTATATATTATTAGCAATTTTTTTTTTTAAATAAAATATGGCTAAAAAAAGAAATAATTTTATACCTGCAAAATTACTGTGAGATAAGCGTAAAATTCCCGTGGACTTAAAAAAAAATAAACATAATTTTAAAACCACTAGCACCCCACTCACTACGCTCAGAATCTAAAATAAATATTTTTCTCATCGATTTGCATAAATTATGTTAAAGTCATGCACGCTAACGTCTTATTTAAATATTTGAATATTTATATCTATATATATCTCAAAATTTATAATTCCGTCGGAAAAATGTAAAGGGCTATAAAAAAAATCATGACTTAGGATTATAGTTATTTTTTGAAATTAATAAGAGTAACGTGTTTTGAAAGTTGAAAAAATTGATAGGTCTTAAAACCCAAAATTACCTCTTTTAGCACTTAGAAACCACGAAATATAAAATATCTATAAATAGCCCAAAATTAAAAAAATAAATTTTATTTTATTTAACTTAAATGTATTACTAAATTAAATATTTGATGTTAATTTCAAGATTTTAGAGTCATTATTTTTAAAATTATGAAGAAATGTAAATTCTCGTTTACCGAAATAGTATTTTTGCCATTTTTTCGTCATATTTTGATAGTTTATCCTTACACAATAAAAAATATTGAGAAAATCGAAAAATAACATCTTTAAAATACCAACTACATAAAATGTTGACTTAAAATAGAGTAAGAATGTAAAGATCAGAGTACTCCTTCTGGTTGAAAATTTGTTAACAGAAATAATAAATTAAAAATTTGTAATCATTGTAAAACTACTGCCTCCGAATAACTAGTGGTACTACCACTAGCACTATGATCAGAATATAAAATTACTTAAAATATTAAATTTTAAAGTTTAATTTTGGAAAATTTTATTAACATTAGTACAAATTCGTAATTTTCGTATTTACATATTATTTTTCATATTATACTAATAATTTTGTCGTACCACTTACAATTTTAATTGCTGCCACAACGTCATTATAAGGTGTTATTTATACCCATCGTATAAACAGGTAATCGTATCTACTAAATTTCAAAAAATAACTAATTTTGTAATAATAATAGTTTTATGTTAATTGTCAGTAAATATGATTAGCTGTCAAAGTTGATTTAACTTTTTATTTCTATATATTTCATCAAAATTCGTATAAAAAATATACCAATGTACTTATTTATTAAATATACTCATTAAAAGGTTATGAATCTAAAAATATTATTTTTAGGTAAAACAATAAAGCATTATTTTATTAAAATTAATAATTGCATAAACATCATATCTATCATAGAAGATATTTTGATATACCTTTTTAATCACATAATAATTAAACGCATGTGTAAGACGGCGTGATGTATAGGCAAAAGTAGTATATTACTGTACTAGGGGCTAATTACGATTAAAGCATATGATTAGATAAATATATATTTTTTTTTTTTTTTTTAGTTCATGTTGAAGAATTTTAAGTTAATTATGTTTTAGCTGAAATCACTTGTTAAATGTGACATTTACGCTCCTTGGACCTACGCTCTATGTTTGATATTTCAATTATATTATAATATATTATCGATCTTTAATTATTCAGAGCATAGTATTATGGACAAATAAACAAAAACAAAACAATACATCATCAAATTTAAAAAACATATATGTCTTAAAAACATATTTCAATTTTAATAATACCAATTTAAATTTTTGACATGTATTATTTCGATATGAAAATGTGTTTGCTTATCGGAAAAAACATTAGGTATATATAGACTTGAAACTTTGACCGAAAACGTATTTAAGTACAAAATAAATGTAAAAAATAATATTTCGTCAAAAGTTCATTTTAGTTATGAATGACAGTTATACTCAATCAACATAATATATACACTGAAGCTTCACTCAAAGTCGTTATATCGAAAAATATAAATTTTCATTGCTATCAAATTCAATAAATCCACCACTATTATTTTACTCAACGAGCTTGAAAATGCTTTCAATTACTATCGACTGAACTTTTTTCATTTTGTTTCCTAAAGTCAATAAGTACAAATAAAATGAAATAATAGAAATTAATTTTTCTGTAGCCTATATAGTATGCTAGGTAAAAACTGATACAAGATTAGAACCCAAAATTACCTCATTTAAAACTCGAAACCTTGAAATCCATAATTTCTATACATATCTCAATATCTTCAAAATAATGTTATTATTTATCACTCCTTCTGGTAGAAAATTTGTTAAAAGAGAAAAAAAAATAAACATAATTTAAACCACTATATAGATCCATTGATACGCTCAGAATCTACAATCATAAAAAAACATCCGTTTTGGAACATAAGTGTATTTAAGGTCCTTTCATTCTAGGCTAATAGTATATAGTATACAAGTCAATTAGTTTAAAATTATTTTTGAAATATATTATTTATAATTGTGTCGATATCAACTAACATTATGAGCACAACATTTCAAATGGAAGATTAACAAGAAAATCTAATAGTTGTACACGAACAAAGGGCGTAAACGTAGATAAGGAAGGTTATTTGTAATTTAGTTATACAATGAATATTTCAAAAAGGAAAGTGGACAGAAAAGAAAATGTTCGTCAAGTGTAAACGGCATTATTTGATCGATATTGTTTTATCTGTCATATACGTATAACCAGTGATGCGTTTCATATAAATATTTTGAAATGTCGGTAAGCAATATTATATTTCACAGATTTATCCTTACAATTTTTTTAATTATTAAATTTAATAAACTTTTGTAAATGTAACTTAATATATGCGTGGTTGTGTAAGATGAATGTAGGGTATTTTGGTAAAGCGGTGATTGTAGTTTATAATTTTGGTTTTTTTTTTCGACGAAGATAATTTTGTCAAACAATTTAAGTTTACGTTTAATATGCTTAGACAGGATATATTGTGTGTTTTGTTAATCATAGAGTAAAGTAATTTCATAAAAGGATTTTCGAAAATAATATATGCAATTTATAATCCAATTTACGCGTATAGGTACGAGTATAATAATAACGAGAGCTAGAAATAATGCTTGATCTTTTGACAGAAAAGGATTATTAAAATTGTTTTTAGTGTTGTTTATTTAGAAGGACGGTATTTGAATCGGTGAATTTAAAAACAACATAAATCATAAAATCGAAATTTTATTCAAACCACAAATAACTTAATAATTCCAAAACGTTTACTTTTTTTGCACTTTCATCTTTTTTTTTTTTTTTTTGTTTATTAACTGATTATCAATGTTAATTTAAGATTATAATTCGTTATGAAAAATTTCCAAAGCATTTTGAAATTTTACGATTTTCTTTCTTTTGTACAGCAATCTCTTCTAGACGTTTACAATCCGCCTATGTATCGTTAAATACCTAAAACATTGTATAATCGAGATAATTAGATGAAAATTGTATATATATATATATATATATAATATATTTTAAAATCCGTTTAAAAATAATCCTGTGTTATTATTAATTTTCATTTTGTAATCATGATATTTATTTAAAAAAACATGTCTCAAAAGAATTTATCTCATTTGGGCTACAATTATCTTACAAAAACCAAACTTTTTTAATCTCAATTGTCTATATACGATATTGAAATCCATGTCTCCATAATCCGAGTGTGCGAGCGTAGGTAGTTTTAACTTCGGTTCTTGAAAGCCCTAAGGAGGCGTCTATAATCTATAATAAGTCTGCGAATTTTGCATACATCTAAGTATTATTATGGTTTTGAACTTCGGTGGAATTTAACAAATTATATAATGGTGGAAATATGCTGTTTAACATCGAAAAAATGGTAAATGCCAGTGATATTATTATAATCGAGTGGAATGTTTCTCTCATATTAAAAAACGACTTTTGCGACGCGGTTCGAAAAATAAAATTTCAATTTAAAAAATTTGACTTATTACACTGTAATTTCTTACATTATAAAATTCGGATATGAAATTATCTTAACTAATGTTAAACACTAAAATCAATCGAGGGATGGAAATAGAAACGTTCTGTGTGTAAAATGAAAAAGATAATTTTTCAAGTTTGACATAAGATTTTAAGTTTCAGTTTAATGTTTCAAGATGAAAAAATAAAAATAAAATAAATTTCAATACATATTTATAATTACTTACATTTTTGTTTATTTAAATGTTAATAAACATTTATTTTTTAATAGGTTTTTTCTAGTCTTGATTTTTATGAAGTTTATTTACTTTATTCATTCACATAATACACAACCATGCAAAAGGTATCAAATTACACTGTTGTATCGATCACTGTACGAAAAATATTAAATTCACACCAAATATTCTAGATTTTTTGTAAAAATATTTTTCAACAAATATTGAAATCTACATTGTACTTTTTCTTCTACAATAAATGGTCTTAATTCCCTCATATAGACCCTTTTACTATAATCTTTAAAAATAAAAAATATTCTACATAGGTTTGTATAAAACCTAACAGATGAGAAACTTTTTGTTGCTTGGAAATATTTCATTTTCATATCTCTTTTATAACTGGTCTCTATAGATCTATTTACCGCAGTAAGCTTAAAAAATTGACCATTCAAATTGTATATAATTTATCCAAATAAACCTTTTTGGAATATGCGCACATTGGACATATTTTTCTATCTCACCCCGCAAAATAATAAATCAATATAAAGTTTAATAATCATAAAGTTCAGTTAGTATAGAAAATCCCTTAAATTTTAGTCTGTTTAAACTTGAATGTATTTTAAAAAAATTATTCTGAAACATTTCTAAAAAATGTTGTAGAATGTTTTAGAAAAACTTCTTGTCTAGAAAAACATGTTTACTAACTTAACTATGTATATATAAAACACAAAATACTTTCTCCGCTGTTTCTATCACTAATTTTTTTTTTCGTTAATTTCGTTGATATTGATTTAAAAGTTTAAACCCATGTTGTCAAATTAATTATAAGTATATATATATATATATATATATATATACATATGTATATATTTATTTATTAATAATATAATAAATATATTGTCTTTTATGACTTGTACCTAATATATTATATTAAATCCCACCACATCGTATGATCGTGATAGTATTTTATATTGGTATATTGGTCTAATAGCGCTTAGTGACGGATCAAAATAGTATCTCGAAAATGAAATCTTAGGTGAAAACAGTTAGAAAAATATTTCGTATAAAAAATAGTTCTTGTACAAATGTATATAATATATCGTGTCCAATATACCTATATTATTTTCGATATAAAAATGTATATAATGGCAATAATATATCGAGTGAAAAAAATATCTTGAAAATAGTAGTTGGGCTTACAGAATTTTTTAAATGAATCCTACAACACTTTTAATGTCTATTTAATACAATTTAACGTAATTTAAATTTACTTTGAACAATTGATTTACATTTTAAACACACCACACTTGATAAAATAAATTTATCCGCGTTTTGTTTGATAAAATTAAAATTAAAAATACATTTTTTTTGTTCTAAAAGAGAAAATCTAGTCACATTAATATCTGGTTTACGAATATAATGAATTAAAATATTTCTATGAGATGGTATGTGAAAAGTTATAATATTAAAAGATTCATCGAATGATTTTTCTTGAAAATTAAAATGTGATCTGTGAAAATTAAAAATTAATTTCATTTTATTGTAAGTATACAAAAACGAATTATTATTACACTGCCGGTACTCTTATTTAATTTATATATACAATATGTATAAAATGTATATATATATTGTTTATATACATAATGATGTATATGGATAGGAATTCATATTTTTAGGATTGTACCTGTCGAGTTAGAAACATATAAATGCACTTTGTGTTATAAAATGAATACACAATAGAGACAGACTGGTATAATAAATAATAAAATGTCTAAAAATAAACAGCACAGTTTAATTTTTGCATTTATTTAACATTTATTATGTTCAATTTAATTTAAAAATTCTAGTACCCGTTTATACACATTAATTTATACTTTTTAACATAAAACATTTTTACAATTAAATATAATAGAACGATAATGATATTCAGTATTATTTTATCATATTATATTTTAGCCAAATTGAAAATATTTCAACATTTTGGGATTATATTCTGACATTTTGACCTATAAACGTAATGCTCGCTTACACTATTGTGATAAATTAACAAACACATTCAGTAATGAGAATTATTAAACAAATCGCGTATATTCGATGAGTTTTCAAGGGGTATGCTGCTGTGTTTTATATAATATGATTTAAATATTTATATGGCTTATCATTTTATTAACCAAGGTTTTAAACTTGTATAATAATAACTATAATTATTTTAATATTTATATTTTTTTATTGTAAGTTACCGATGTAATATCGTAAATATTATTATATAAAACTGAATAATCAGAAGTATTCATTTCCGTTTTGTGCACTATATTTACATACTTTTTATCATAATCGATGCATTCATTGCATTAATTGCAAAACAAATCCTTAAATTCATTTAAAAAACCAGCCCATTAATTATTTAAAAGATTATCATGTTATTATTTATTGTAGATACTGAGAAATTTTAATTGGTTTAAGCGAAATATATAACAATATATTCAATAAAATAAGTATAAATATATACTGTACAAATATTCAACAAAATAATATTATAAATATTAAAATATAATTAGTTCGAGGTTCTGGAAATTTTATTTTATTTCATTAACGTCTTCTAAAATATAAATTTAAGTCATATTTAATACCTGTTTAAAATTAAAAAGTTATGATTTGTATTTGTATACCTATTATTTCCAGCTCTGCTTATATATTCCAACTATACTAATTATTAGTTATAGCGTGATTTTAACAGTATTCAAATACTTAACATTTTATTAATTTACAATGTAAATAAAACAGATTGTGGACAATTAAAAAGGAACCATGTTAAAGCCTAAAACAATTCATAATGAATTCACCGATCGGCAAAGTATATGCGTATTATTATAATATTCATCAATGAAGTCTGCAGGGTGCAGTGAATAGGTAAATGTATGCAAATTGTATTCAGTTATATATTCAACGAATACCTTAATAATTTTAATTCAATAAGTTATTTCAGTATAGTTACATTCTGGATCACATAATTAAATAATATATAAAGTTAATCATCGGACCGAAATATCTGAGACTTCACAAGTCCATATTTACATTTGTTCACCTTGGATTTAGATTATCCAGTCCCAGATCCATATAATATTTATCTTTTCTTATTAATTAGATTTAATGCTTCTTTAATCGTCTTTATATCGTTTTCCAAAAATATGGACCGAAAATTGCACTTGCTAATTATAATTTTCGTATTTAATCTCACATCGTGATTTAAGTCGTGTCAAATAAACTACATCTTTCCTTTTTTTATTTTACGTAATCTTTGGTTTTTGTATTATATAATTGTATGTACAAAATAAAAATAATTTTTTATATTGCACCAACGTATGTGCACGTTCAAAATAACATTCAATTTGACGTTTTACACAATAATAATAATAATAATAATAATAAAAACTTTACAGAAATAACAGTAGTTTTATAGTCTACAAGTGTATATTGTCATAAAAAAAAAAAAAACCAGACTAAATAATACTGGAATAAAGTCTTGAAAATTTTAAATACTTTCGAATCCAACAAAATTGTTTTCTAAAATATTGAAACAATATTTGGTTTAATGTCAATATTTTTTCATGTGTTATACGTGTACTCCAATGTAAGTTGTTTGATCTGAATCTAATATAATTAGAATCTCTCAAACACACATTCATATCTATTTACTCTTAATCAAATAATTATAAAATACAATTAGGTACGTGGTATTTAATATTTTCATTATTCAAATCTAGTACACATTTATAAAATTGTACAATTTCAGAGAGCCCATTCTACGACTGTGCTGAATTACCGAGATTTAAACGTTTTTTAATCAACGAACGAATAATATATCTATGTCTATAGTAACTAAATCTACAATGGTTCTAGTAACTATGCAATGAAATGATTATAGAACGGATAATACAATCTCTCGTGTTACTAAATTAACAATAGTAATTATGTTGTAGTAACTAAGGACAAGCAGACCCAACAGGGATATTAGTAACCTAATCTTATATATTCTAAAAATATTTTAAATACTGTTGATATTGTAATTGTTCCAAATTCTTCAGGAATATTATTATCATATTTTATTTGAATTTTTTTTTTTTTATAGTATTTGGAGTATGAGTATCAATACTGAAAATGATTTTTCTAAAAATTGAGTGCAATAAGCCTCTTAAAATATATTAATATAATATAATAGTCACTATTTAATCGTTGCTTTTATCGAGATAAATAAACCATGAATTTAATATCACTATATACAATTGTTTAAATATTGAATATCGCAGATAGACAATAAGTTATTTCCTTTGTATTTCAAATACATTAGTTAAATTATGCGATAACAAAGAACAAACATAAAATCAGAGGCGTATTGAGAAATTCGGCGCCCTGTGACTTATATGTTTGACGCCCACCTCTCTAAAAAAAAAAAAAAAAAATAATGACCTTTTTAACCTCGTTAAATTTTAAGAAGCATCGAAGACAATGGACTCGTTCCAAAAAAAGATTGTACTTAGGCATATTCGCCAAGTAGTATTATGTAATTATATATTTTACTTAAGAATATGATAATCATACATTATATACCGAAAAATCTATTATTTTAAAAAAAAAAAAATGTGAATACAAAGAGAAAAATTTTACAAAAAAATAAAAAAATTATTACAGCATTTGTTGAATGAAAACATAAATTAAATTAAAAACAATCTTAAATATATTTGTAGGTACGTATTAACTTAAAAATATTATTAGTGAAATATAAGATTAAAATAATTTGCCTTCTAAACTGCAAAGTCTTCAATAATTTTCTTATATTTAAGGGACGAAGAGATTTCGTAATTTTTGGTTGTATGTTTAGTATAGCCAATGAATTAAGTCTATCATCATTCATGGTTGATCTTAAGTAGGATTTCATTTTCTTTAGTGAACTAAATGAACGTTCTGCAGAGCAATTAGATACAAGACAGCTTAAATACATGCGTACCTAATGCAATTTCCACATATGGACAAACACCAGAAATATTAGGATCTTTCAGTAATTTGTATAAGTCTATAACTATCATGGATGGATAATTTTTCATTTTTTCATATAAATGATAACAAAAATGGATACATTCATTTGAAAAATGTGGACCAAGATCCAAGATAATTGAACAGAAAAATGTACCTACTATTAATTTTTATATTATCAAGAATTAATTTTATACACACCTTAATAGTAAGATGCAAGTGAAAATGAAATTTTACTTTAAAAGTAAAATTTTATTATTAAACAAATATAAGTTTATATTCTGTTGACTTATTTTCTTCGTCACACGATAACGATGCCAATGGTGAAATTCGATGGTTTCACTCACAGAACATGGTCGTCGAAATATACTATATTTTGGTACTTTATACTATACTATTTATTTACTGTATATTTCAAATTACAACTATGCCACAGAATATAACTTTCACTGTCTGTACAGATAAGACTGTAACCATGGAGATACATTGTATATAATAATACGTCCTCCATGGCTGCAACATATGCGTTATCACTTATTTTATTTCTTAATCCACTGACTGCATTATCACAAAAAAATAAAATCGAAAATTCAAAACAAAAAATTAATGTTTTTGAATTTCGTATCAATTTAATAAATAATATTGCTATTTAAAAATGTATACATCTACAACGGCGCGGCACTCCTTAATGGGACTAAACATTTTTGCGCCCGGAGCAATTGTCCCCCTGAGCACCCCCTCTAAATACGACATTGCATAGAATTACATACCCCATTATATATGAAAAAAAAACGTTTTCGCTATTTTAAGAAATTAAAACTTTTACTATAAATGTATTTTAATAATTTAATATTTTTAAACTATACATCAAGTAACAATCACATATATGAAATGCTAACACATTCTTTACCCGTTTTTTTCGCATGAGACAAACCTCTTATAGAAATTCAATTCCCCGGCCCGTTTTCGCCGCCGCTCGACGCGTGTTCCTTTACCGTTACCGTTTTTAAACTCCCAAAGTCTCACAATCATTTTGAACTCATATTTTAGTACTCATTTTATTTTGATAACAATGTTTCGGAATGAGTGTTTCTTTATTATTATTATTATTATATTTTCAGTCCTTCTTACGACACCGACTGTATGGGCACATTATTTAGTGCCAATTAGACGCGTAATTTGTATATTGTAATGTTTTTCGATTTACCGTCAAGGTCTGGACCGAACGGGGAGTACGGGCGGTTATTGCTTCCACCTCCCCCCCAACTCGTGTAAAAAGTATTTGTAAATTGAATGGAAAAAAAAATATATTTAACCCGATTTCCAAACAGAACTAAGATTATTATTATTTGTTCAGTTTCGGGATTCTAAATCGTTTGGGGGATATTATTAACCGGTTGACCGTCACCACCATATCGTTGATATTACGACTTATAAAACTGGACGCGTGGGTGTTGCAGGTGAGAATGGCCAACAGGGAACGGCAGCGGCTGTCGCGGTTGCAGAAGAAGGAGATCGGGCTGGCCACCATGTTGCTGTGCGTGGTGGTCGTGTTCCTGTTGTGCAACGTGTGGGCGCTCATCTCGAACGTGGCGGAGTCGTTCTACGGCATAACGGTCGACAAGCTGGTCAAGGTCAGCAACCTGCTGGTAACCATCAACTCGTCCGTCAACTTCGTCATCTACGTGATATTCGGCGAGAAGTTCAAGCGGCTGTTCTTCAAGCTGTTCTTCCCGCGGGGCGTGTGGCTGTGCGGCTGGCACCCGGTCAACGGCCGCGGCGGCCCGGGCGGCCACGGCGACCACGGCGCGATGGACGACAGCGAGGCCACGTGCAACGGGGCGGCGTTCGAGTGCCGGCAGTTGGGCGGCGGCGGGTCCGAAAAGTCGAAGCGGTCACGGCGCAGCCGGCGTCACCATCACCACCATCAGAGTCACCATGTCAACCATGACTGTCACGATCATCACGGTGGCGGTTCCAAGCCGGAAAACCATTACGGCGGTACGACCGGTTCCGCCGGTCACCGCGGCACCGGCAACGGCGGCACCGACGACCGCGGTTACTTCGCGAAGGCGCCGACGACCGGCAACAGCGGTGTAATTTGGGAACACTCGACCACGACCACTACCACGAACGTGCATCAGTTCTGAACACGTGTACCGGACAGCGTAGTGCCGGGCCGCGGAACAAGAATGATAACGTTAGGCGCGTTTTCGCGATTAACCAAATGTAATTCGGTTACTGAATTCTATAAACAATCGGTTTTGTTTGCAATAATTTATAACCGATCAAATGGAACGGTTATTATGTTCGGTTGTAGACGAGACAAAATTACATAACCTGGTTAATCGCGAAAACGCGCCTATGGAGACGTATCTGTACGCCATTATCCGATTGTACGCCGTCTGAAGCGCGGGGGAAAGGTAGACGTAAAAAGGGCGACACAGTGACCAGATAATAAAATGGAAATTCCCAAACTATTATTGTACCGGGTAAACCGTAACACGGCACATTATCTCGTGTTTAATTTGATATTATGCGGTGTAATCGTATGTTTTTACGGATTGGCGAACACAATGATAACTTGGGAATTTCTATAAATAATGGTCGTCTGGTTACTATATTTTGCCGCTCTATCTTTCGTCTTGCTTCGCATATTATGATGTATTATAGCTGTCCCCTTGTATCGACCGATTTGTGGCGCACATCACCCAAACGACACGCGTATAATGTATAATATGTACCTGTTAGTGTTGAGCTTCCGACCTCTGGATTGATAAAATATGTACTACTATTCATATAATCCGAATTACGATTACAAATACCGGATTGGCAGATTTCAGTATAAGTCCAGAATAACATAATATTGAGAAAATTCCGGATGACATAAATTAAAATGGCGCAAAATTCCAAACGGTGGATAGGATGGAATGAATTTGAAATCCAGATTGAATCCGGACCCTAAATTTAAAATCTCTAGATTTTAAGATTGGTCATAAATGAATGTTCAGCACTATTATTTAATATACATACATGTATATTGATTGATATTGATTCGCTAAAACCGTTTATAATTTAACATTTCCTAAACACCGTTGTTGTAATACTATATTCCGGAGTTCATTATTTCGGCAATGTTTGACGACAGGTTTATTTTCTCCAGTTTTGAACGAAAATATGAGTCAAGTTCTAACAACAATCCCAAATAACATATTATATATTCTTATATTATACGGGTTGGAACCTTAAATGTTGATAATTATGATTTAGGTAAAAAAAAAAAAAAACAATGATATTAATATACTGTTTTCAATATACACAATCTATTAATGCTTTCATTGTCATGGGCACCTTAACATTACACTAAAAATAGCCATATCAGCAATCCAAACAATGGCTGAATTCTAGGGGGTGGAATTTATTAAACACTCCACATTAGTCGTATTTGTTGCACGACTACATTATATTTACTGATTTATATAATCAACGACATGCCTTAAACATTTGTGTAGTACCAAAATAACAATATATATAAGCGAAAATAAATAATTCTACCGTTTTCAATTACCTACTTGAATATTTTAAAAATTTAGCTTTCTCTCTTGGATAACAGAAAATCTCTAAATTCACGACTGAGGACATACCATGTGGGTTATAAATTTTACTTCCAGATAAACTGTAAAAACTACAAATTATTTGACTACAATTTAAAAAAAAAAAAAGATAAATTTTACGTTTTACATTATAATCAATCATAAATAATATTTATCATGTTTATATACAAGTTAATCAATTCAAAATTATTGAATCTGGCAATGTTAAAATAATATTTGATAAATAAAGAATTAACGCGGTTTGGTAATTTGGAAACGTGCGATGAAAAGGATCGAGTAGTACTGTTTCCACAAAATTACGATCGAATTTCTAATAACACTCCGAATATGTCCCAATATAATAATAATAATAATAATAATAATAAGCTTAACATATAAAGCATTTTATTAAGGATTAAGATTTTGGTGCTGGTTATTGAAAATAAAATAAATTATGGTTATATTTAGAGTTCCAGTAAGAACATATAAAATAGGTTCTAAATATTAACTAAAGGTAATCTTTAGTGATGTTACGAACTGTTCGATTTTTGAACGGAACTTAACACAAAATAGTCGCGTTCGAATATCGAACCAAGGAAATCAAAATGTGAACCTAATTTGTCGAAAATCGATAAAAAAAAGCAAAAATCGTCTTAATGATAATACACTGGCGCTCGGTAAATTGATATACCGGTACTCGGTATTTAGCCGATAGTTTAATTAGAGAAAAAAGAAACTCTTGAGTAGCCAATTTCTAAATCAATTAAATATTAAATTGTTTTAAATTTTTTATGATGTTCGGTTCAAGTTCGTTAAAATTGTAAAATGTTCGGTTCGACTTCAGAAATCTGTGTTCGTAACATCGCTATAGTATTATTATAATCGTAAATGGTCAACAGGTGTTTCAGATTTTTTCAAAAGATCTAAATAAGTATATGTAGGCGATGAATTTAAAAATGATTCCCCTACTCGGTTTTCCTGAATTTGGTTTCAACCCAGCTGTTATAATATAATCAATACGGTCGAAACGTGGACGGATCACATGTCACTATTTAATCGAACATTATTTTGGATTTTCACGATTTCCACCTCTACCTGATCTCAAACTCTGGCCTGTTGTGTTATTGTTTTTTTTTTTTTTTTTTTTTATCTATCTTCACAATCGAATTTTCAAAACTGTATTTTCGCCTTCCCGTGTTCGCCTATCATAATATTACGATGTATATTAATAATATTATCTAAGAATTGGTATACATATATATATTATAATATACGTTATTTATTCGTAGTTTATGTACCGAAATGCCCGTCTATACATTATACGTATATATAATATATATATATATATATATATATATATATCGTTTATTCATATTATTGTGTACTTATATATAAATATATTTGTGTGTGCGTGTATATTACGTGTGTATACAATGTGTTCAGATTTAATAATAAATGTCAAGATTGAATCTATCTCAGATTCGGCGGGCTGTTATTTTTATTTCGATATACTCGCCCCGTTCCTCGTTCAACATTCCCCTCGGGAAATAATTATTTGTTAATACATATTCGTGCAAAACGAGTTGGTTCGTGTAATATTTCAATGCACAATATTCTACACCCGTCATAACGACGGATACGGTTTGTACGGTGCATTATACACAGTGGTTGAATTGGAAAAAAAAATAAGGACGGACTGAGCTTGGTTAAAAAAATCAGCGTTCCGGGACATATTAAAGAAAATGTAATCCGTGGAGGACTTCGTCCCCCACACCCCCTATCCAAAGTTCCTTAACCAGAGGACATTTTTTAAAAACATTTTAAATTATTATATAACACGAAAAGAATAGAAAAATCAAACATCATTGTTGGGCTACATATTTTCAAGATAGCATAGTTTAAGCATTCCTCTTTCAAAATAATTTAACACTTTTCCTTTTAAATGAGGAAGTTGTAGACGTAGACGGAAATGAAGTTTATCGGTGTCGCATTGATTTCGCCATCCTTTTAGGTTTTAACCGTTCACGGATAATGAAGATTATTTATTACCTAAATGATGCCAATATGATTTAATAAGATCAACTATTCGACATTTTATATCATGTTTTTTTTTATCTAAAACTTATTATGTGATAAGGAC
>JAIPRL010005084.1:0-34160 GCA_025469235.1 Pemphigus obesinymphae
AATTTAAAACAGACCTAAATTTTAAATTATATTTATCAATTACCGGGACACCCCCAAGTAATTTACATAATTAAAATAATTGTGTTTATAAATATACTTACTTTACGCAGATCTTAAATTTTAAAAAAAAACGGCGTTGTTAACAACAATATTTAAAATCAACAAACAACAAACTATCGTTGATAAGGAAATGTTATTAATTACGAATATTGGGTTCTTGACAAGTTGTACTAATCGACATAATATTAAAAACGACAATTCGTGTTCATAATTAGCTGTTATAATCAACTTTATTTTTGTGTCAATATATATGTTATAATTAATTAGCATTCGATTATATTGTTTTTGTCATAAGACCACCCTACAAACCGCTCATTATTCCGTTCTGTCCGCTCAATCGTGTTACGACCATAGATTAAATGATTCTCGATCAAAGTAAGAAAAATGTTTTGAAGAAAAATTTATTTTAAATAATATATATTTAGGATTTTTATTTTATTAATGCATAAAGCTGGCGTAACAGGAAAATTATACTACCAAAAATGAAATACTAGTAGGTATGATTATGCTAGGATTATAATACCTCCCGGGAGTATAAATATACTAGGATATTTATATCTTCTGTCAAAACAATACCAGAGGGTACGATTTTACTATAAATTCCTGTCTTCTTGTTAAAACGGGAGGTATAAATATACTTGTTTATCAGTACTCCATAAAATCATACTGGGTAGTATAAATAATTTGCTTTGAACTCCCCTGAAATGATTTAAATCATTAAAATTTACTTAACTCAAAATTAAAAAGAAATCAGGAGACTCCTGTTGTATAGAAGATACAACAGAATAAATCCTACAAAAAAACCCACCACCTTGGATTTTTGTATTTGTTGAAACTCTATCGCTATTAGTAATATCAACACCATTCTACCGGGTTAAGATATTTATTAAGTTTAGGTAAGAGTTACACCTATTATATTTGTCAGGTTGAGTATCACACTTTTAGAATTGTTGAAGTATACTTTTTCAATTTGTAAAAAACTCGAACACCGCTATCTTATAGAAGATTATATATTATTCTATTGTGAATAACAATAAAACTATTAAATCTCATATAATAAACCTTGGTATAACTTTATCCAATGACTTAACGTTTAATGAACATATTACACTCATTTGCAATAAAGCAACACGAATATTTGGATTCGTTAAACGTAATTGTCGTGAATTTAATGACCCAACTTGTTTGAAAATATTATACTGTGCGTTGATACGTTTTTTAGTTAAATATGGCTCAATTATATGGAACCCATATCAAACTTGGCATATTCAAAAAACTTAAAAAGTACAAAAACATTTTCTCCATTTTAAGTTATAAAGTTAGAAAAATTAATACTCCTACTAAAATGTTAGCTAAAGAACTAAACCATCAATCCCTAGAAAATAGACGTTTTAATAATGACATTATTTTTCTGTACAAATTACTAAACAATTTAATTGATTGCCCAGAACTATTAGCCGAAATTTCTCTTTTTTTTTATACCAAAACACACCCTTCGCTACACTAATACTTTTTATATTTATAATCAAAAACAAAATTATAGCCTTTATGCTTCTATAAATATAATTTTATTAAATGGTAACACCATAAATAATTTTGATTATTTTTTCGATCCACTATCTAAATTAAATGAAAATCTAAAAAAAAATAAAATTATAACGATTAAACTTAGTAATAACTATTTTAAAAACTCTATAATTATGTATTATATATTTATAGTTATGTTTAAAATCTTGTATTTTAAAATACATTGTTATATTTATTTTTTTTTTGTATTCTCATACTTTCATTTGTATAAAATTAATCAATTTTTAATATTATTGTACTCTCTGCTCCATGGGGCGTTATTACTTATTGTAATTTCTTAACAATAAAGTTGTAAGTGTCGGGTGCGTAAATTAATATTCTGCGAGCCCAGACACCAAATAATGTATAATATTCCTTTTAAATTGTATTCCAACCTACTGGTGGTATAAATTTTTAGGTGTACTTATAATCTAGAGATATAGGTAACTAAATAATTTGTAACTGAAGAGTATGGTAACTAATAGCTTTGTGTATTGCTGGTACAATTAATATAAAATGAGTAACAATAAGTAAATTAATCACAGCAACACAAGGATTATATAAAAAATAATGGTATAATAATAATATAAAAATAGCCCCTTTTTAACAATATAAATTAATTAATAGATAATAGATAGGTATATTTTTATTTATAGATAGGTACGTAGATACTCACAATTTCTTGGAGCGCAGACTGGCCAGCCGCTGAATCTATATCTAAATAAATAACTTACAAAACAAAATACAGTAACTTAAATTTGATTATTTACATGGTTAGTAAAACCGCTATTTTAAAATGTATTGAAGACTATAAATATAAAATATTGTACAAAATAAAATGAGTCTTCTAAGCTGGATAAATGTAGGTTGGTATTATTAACATCGGAAATTCGTACTGATTACAATTGACATAAGACATATGACTATTAGGGCCAAACACAATTAAAAGTCAATATAATGATTTTTTTACAATTTGTTTTGGTACAGTATACAGTAGTGTTCACAAGTAAAACGGACAGCGGATATTAGATTCACGTTCGCAAACTCACATATGATGAACAATAACACGGGTGTGGCACATAATATAAATATTGACTATTAGATTATCTATAAGATTACAGCATGTGGGTGTATATTTGGTGATACCCTTTTGATACTCTCGATTCGCAAGAATGAAAAAACTACAACGACGACAATCAGTGCGGTTTAAAAAGAAAATAAAGTTTTCGATATTTTCGCCAACACACGTACATTAGGTACACGTGCTAGGTTAAACTAGGACCAACGATCGCATTCGGCGAGCGGACTAAAGTGTTCGATAATAATTTTATATAATGCGATATTCATACGTGGGAAATACTACGACACCGCTGGCCGCAACAAAATTTATTATTATTATTATTATTATTATTATTATAAATATAGGTTAACAATATACAAATACCTATTATACTGTATGTACACAAAATTAATACCAACGAGGCTTTCCCGAATATTTAAATCTGACCAAAGATATTAAATAATATGAAAAACAAAATGTTCTAAAATAATTCAGTCACTAATCTATATACACTTAAGAGTTACGATATTTACTAGATTAAACATAATCAAATTGAAATGCAATATATTAATTAAAATAAACATACCTATATGAAATCCTTCGTTATTAGCTAACGTATTCATATTTTGTTCCTATCTAATTTTATTTATATAATACAAAACAAAAAGTATAACCCCTAGTGAACTTTAATATTATGAGCATACATCATGGAATATGAAGTAAACAAGTATTAACGAGTATAATGTAATAATAATTTAAAATTGACATACATCAAGTGTACACTATTAAAACTGATAATGGAGCTAACTTATTAAAAGCTGTGAACTTAATTCAAAATAATCTAATGGAAGTCGAAACACAGGAGTTTAGTACACAAGAAATAGAAGACTCAATATTAGATGATGATAGTGATAATAGCAGGTAATATTTTAATAATTCAATTTAAATATTATAATACCTGAATTAAACTATAAATTTAAAATTAAAAACACGTTTTATCAATTTTAAATATTTGTTTGATTTTTTTTTTTACCAAATTCTGTATTCATGTTATAGTTTATGCTAATACTACCAGAATATAAGAATAAGTAAATATCTTTAAAATTATATTTTAATATACATGGTATAATATGGTACAATATATTGGTACCTATATAAATATATACAATATATAAATTACTTACATATTTAATTAGGTAACTTGTTGTTTTTATAATATATATTTTATTTTATTAGGTATATAAACAAATGAACATATTTTTGCAACCTATAACACAGTACTACTATTATTTAATGATGAAATTGTAATTTTATAGTGAACCTCAAGATAGTCAAGATAGTATAATTTCATCTACTGTGGGACTTGATGATAATGAAATAACTGATTTACTTAATGAAAACCTGGAAAATGTTGATGATGAATTTGAAAAAACAGAAAAAAAAGTAAATGACGTTGCAGCACAAAGTATTGGCGAAAGTGAGATTTTTACTGGTGAGTTTAGTTCCTCTTGACAGACTATAAATAAAGTAATTAGAAATTAGTTAACTTTTTTAACTTCTGTAAATTAGTGTGATTAGTAATTTTTCTACTTATTATTTATATATTTATTATATTTATATATTAATATTTATTATTTAAATTGGAGGCTTGTCAAATTAATTTTTGGGGGAATATTTCTAAAACAATAAATAGTTGAAATTCACTTTATTTTTATTATTTATTATATAAATGTATTTTATTACAGAGATTCGCTGTGTTGCTCATACTCTTCAGCTTGCCGTAATTGATAGTTTAAAAGAAAGTTCTATTGAGAAACTATTAACCAAAGCCAGAGTACTAGTTCGAAAATTACGTAATCAAACATTCTTATATTTAATTAAGAAGCAAAATTTAAATTCACCAATTCTAGATAGCTTAACGAGGTGGCATTCACCTATGGATATGTTAGAAAGACTAGAATATTTAAAACCATTTATTTTAAACATGTCAGCAAACGATATAAAATTAAAAACTGTGCATGAGTAATTTTGAATGGCAGCAAATAAATGCTTTATGTAAAGCTTTACATCCTGCAAAAATACGTACAAATAAATTACAGTCTGAACAGCTAGCATTAACTGATTTTTATGGAGCATGGCTTTCTTGCAAAATTCAAACACAGTCACTGAATACACCATTTTTAAATAATTTGGTAAACTGTTAAATTAGAAGGGAGGAAAATATTATGAATAATAGAGTACTATTATCGGCTATATTTTTAGATCCTCGTTATAAAATAACACTAACTCAAGCTCAACAATCTATTGCTATTGATCATTTAATAAATGTTTGGATTCATTTAATACAATTAAAGGAAATTAAGATAATTGAGGTGGACGATTGCACGAAAACTACAAATAACAATGATATTTCTAATATAATTGAACATTCAGATGAACTTGAAACTTTTCTTCAAAGAAAAGATGATCAATTTGCTTCTAGTTCTAATTCAAATTCTTCTCAGATTTTTAAAACTACCAAAATAGAGGCACTATTAAAATCATATTATGTTGATGAAAAAAGAATGAGTCACAAAATAGATATATTAAAATACTGGAAACAAATGGAAACTACTTACCCAGAAATTTTTGATCTTGCAAAGACTATTTTTTCAGTACCTTATACACAAGTAAGTGTAGAAAGATTGTTCTCTGGGCTCAAATTTATATTGTCACCTTATAGATCAAGTGTATCGTCAAGAAATTTGGAAGATCAAATATTGATTCGGACTAATAGATTGTTTGAAAAGAAAGAAAGTTTAAAACAAATAAATTGTAAAGCACAGTAAAGCTATTATTTTATATAAAAAAATAATTTTCATTACTTTATTCAATTAATTAATGTATTTTGTTTTTGTAGAACAAATAATCAAATATAAAAGATAAAATAATACAAATATGTTTTATATAGTATTGTCTAAGTAGTAAGTACAAATGAAATAAAATGTAAATTATGACTTCAACTGTGTACAGTTTTTATTTTTTATACCTACTTTGAAATCTAGTTGTTATAAAAATATAATTTTAAGTCAAACATAAGTATTTATTGCATATATATATACTCATATATACTTTATATCTATAGATAATATTATTTAATCAATTTAAATAAAATCTTTTTTTTTTTGGTAAATAGGTAGGTGATTTTTGAATTTCTGGATTGGGAAAATAGTTTTACCAATATTGCTTAGTTTCTAAAACACATATATAAAAACAATTAGTAACTGATGCATTTAATACTTTTATTATTTCATTTTATAGGTGACAACAAAAATAATATAAAATGTTTATTGTTATCATATAAATCAATAAAATATAATAAATATTTTAACATCAAAGATGTGCAAAATGTAAAATTATCGTATTTGTTTTAACAATGTATAACAGAAAACATGAAACTATATATAGTCCGTTAGATATAAATATGACTACCCCGAAAGGTATAAATTAACTTTAAATTACATTAATTGATTCATGAAGAAATATAATCTACAAAATATTATGATTCATCGTTCTTCATTCTTAAATGTCAAAAACTTTTTTTGTAAAGTAGGAACCTATAAATACCGGTATTCACTAGAACCGAAACCGGAACCTTTTTTCTAAAATTCTAAAAACCGGAACCGAAACCGAAACCGAAAAATTTGATTTTCAAAAAACCGAATCCAAACCGGAACCAAAAAAAACATAAAGGTTCCAAGCCCTGATATATAGTGTAAAATAATAAATTGCTTCAGTTTTATTATCCACCAAATTTACTTAATACTATATAAGAATACTAATAACAATTTTCAGTGGTAATAACATGTGTACCTAAAAGTGTGAAAACAGGTTCAAAAATGTATTTCAGTGTTAATTTACCTATTATAAAACAATAGAAAACAATATTATGGAGTGAACCTCGTTTAGTGTTTTTAATTTTTTTTTAATGTTATTGAAGTTTTAAAAAGTTAATTTTTTAATTTTTTTAAATCATAATATATGTATTTTTAATTTATATATTTAAAACCACAATATGAAATTCACTCCAAAATATTGTTTTTCATCAATTTTATAATAGGTAATATAACTCTAAAGTCACTTTATATGCCTGTTTTTTTTTTTTTTTTTTTTGGTGCTGCCGTCTACATTATACCCATAAGTTAAGTTGTTTGTTATCACGCGTAGTAGGCCATTGATATTTCCTCCACTACATCTGTCGACTGGGACCAAAGGGCGGATAACGATTGCTATTCGCTGTATTTTACCGGTGGAATTACTCTTAGTTTTGAGCTGGAAAGAACAAGGAAACAAAACAAGGAGGCTTAAGACAAAGTATTGGACTGTATGGGAAATTTTACATATATTAAAAGTGCTGCAATGTTTACTTAACCTAATGTTAGTGTGGACCGCGACCGGTCGACGATTAAGTCGACAATACCGACTACTAAATATAATTAATAAACAAACACTAAAAGGAAAACAAAGAAAAACCTGATTCCCCTTGGACTGGACTGGATGAGTGGCGGGTGACGATGATCCGGATAATAAACCGGACGGCTGAGCTGCAAGGCAGGAACGGCAGCGATGACAAGCATCTGCACGCAGAATGCCCGCGAACACGTGGTCGGAACGAACGCATGGAACGCGACGGTCGAGCGTAGGGGCGTGTTGGAGGCACGGATTGCCTATTCGCGACCACGCACAAAACGAACACCACGCGTCGCCGACAAAACGAAAAGATAAAAAAATATTGTACGTGACGGAGGACCGCCGACGACACCTAATGGCGGCTTGATGCCAAGAATGGCGTGTATGTGTTGTGATGAACGCCGGCAACAACAACGACTGACTGACTAGAAAAGTGGTGCGACGATGGTAATGGTCGGCCATCTCCGAAAAAGCCGGTTGCCGATGGGGCGGAATAGTGCGGTCAGCAAACTCTTACAAAATACGGTGGGTACGCACTGTCTGGTTCGCGCGGACGTTCGAGAACTTAGTTTGACTAATGTATCTGTTGTCAACAATATCAAAAAATGAATTTGCACATGGTCTTGTTTATCAGCAACTGACTCGTCACTTCCAAGAAACAGATTAGACTAAAATAATTACTTTATGACAATAATATTCTTATACAAGCTTAAGTGCAACACTTTCTGGGTGCAACTCCTTGTAAGTGCAAATCCTTTTATGCGAGACTATTTGTAAGTTCGACACATTTTGGGTACGGAACCGTAACTTTGATACACCGATTGAGGGTGACATCTTGTAAGTTTAACATTTATTGAGTACAACTCATTAGTAGAATTACTTTGGTAATTCCTATACATCGGTTTATGTATTTTATTGGAAATAATTTTGTTAATTAATTAATTTTAAAAATATTCCGGCGGTTAGGTTAGAACACCCGTGTTCGCTTTCCAAAAGGTAGTCGATCACTCCTAAAGGTTTTCCGATGTATAGGTTGACAAAATAAGTAATCCGAAAATTGATCGAAATTACAGTTCTCGGATTTTCATAAACACTCGAACCTGGCCACGCTCGGTTCTCGCCTGAGTGTAACAGGTTTTACTTAATCTCATTATAAATTTTATCAAAATTTTAAGAAATATTTACCGTTAAATATAATATTGATATAAAATAAAGAAAAGGTATAATATAATATAGTAGGTACTAGGTACCTACTTCATACATATAAGAAGTGGCTTGGATTTTTGTTCAAATATTTATATACAACCATTGTTGTCAGATCGATATGTTCAAAAGTCTGATTAAACATTGTGTATATGATAAAGGTTTTGCCGAATGTATGAATATAAATTAATGTTAAATTGTGAAAAATATTATAGTCCTATGATTTTAAATGTATTACTATGAAATATAAAAATTATAGTATAGGTACGTATTCTATGAATCAGCGGACAAACTTAAATACTTAATACGGGCTCTTCACAAAATATTAAATAACGCATAATTTAATGAAATAAAATAGGTAGGTACCTAAGTACAAAATTGAATTCAAACAAACGAAAAAAATATATAGCAATTTCGGATATTAAATTTTAAAAGGCGCAAAAAAACAGATAGGCTGAGTGGGATTGCAACCGGCGTACTCGTATCGAAAGTTCATTCTTGTTCTCATTAGGCTCCAAGACCGAGGAAAAAGTGTTCAAAATTTCTTATATTTAAACTATTCAGATAACGGACGACCCCGTTACATATATCGACAGATAATATATACTCGTATTCGGAACAAACGTTACGGTTGGTCGGATACGAATGGTAGACAAAGAAACATTCTGTAGGGCGTTAAAACGTTCGGAAAATGCGAATCCGAAGTCTACGGAGTGAGCTAAAAAAGCCTACAAAGGTCCATAAAGTCGATTTCGGATAATAAGACGATGTGGGAGAACGTCGGGTGATAACAGAAATCAGCAAGTTAGGAGTCGCATTTTTTCTTTTCAACATCGAGAGCTCAGAAAAAATTCAAAATCGAAGAGGAACAAAAGGCTCAACAATTTCAAAATAACCGGAAAAAAGTTTAAAATTGGTGATGGTAAAAAAACAGGCATTGAGCGTATATTTATATGCACACGCATATTAAAATTGATTTATTATTTATTTAGGTTTTAATTTGTATCGTTATTTGTTCATAGTATAAAATGTTATAGTTGTGCCAAATCACAACTTCACACTTAAACTTTCAACTTTGGAAGTCTGCTGACTCATAAGGCCGTAGGAGTTACGACGTCTAAAACAATAGGGGATGTTATGTTGTGCACACGTGTAAGAATGTTTAAAAAAAAAAATAAAAATTATAAAAGTATTATGGATATTTATCTTTATGTACATTTAAAATTATGTATCATCATTGAATACCGTGAGAACGGACAGTTATAATAATCATATATAATGTAATTATCAGAATGTTAATAAAATACGACGAAAATGCATATCAGACACATTAATATACCCTCATATAAAAAATATTGAATTACAAGGAAACTATGTAAAAAAACTAAAAACAATGAAAAAGTAAAATATAGATTGAGCCGTTCACTCGGTGAACCGACCGGAAACTCATTGACGAAATCCATTCCCAGATTTTGTCAACCGGAAGCCGAGATCTTTATAAGGATCGGAGCATACTGGATTTGTAAAATTCACACTTAACCTATATATCGTATCTTACAACTAAAAGAGGCGATAGGAAAAAATCAAAAAAAATCAATAGCTGGTAAATTTATGACATATAATATTTCAGATAATACAAAAAACAAATAAATGAATATGGTAACAAAATAGAGGGGTAGAAAAAAATATATATACATATGTGAATTATTGGGAATGAATGTTTATTTACAAATTAGAGGATGTACCGGCCAAAATACAAGTTAAAACATATATACATCCAAGTCCTCTTGTTTGCCCATCGACAAACTGCGATGGGGGATTGACGGTGGTACTCTTCCATCATTGTTTGGACCGTCTGGATGTACCAAATGAGAAAGGCTTTTTCCGATGTTGTTTCTGCTTGTTTCTAATCACGAGAGATGGTGAACGATAACTGGCGTAGTGTTGGTTTTTGTGATTTGACGGTGGTGCTTGGTCAGCAAGAGGAGGAGATTGTACGGCCGGTACATTTACAATATTAATTAATATTTTAATGGGTAGGTATTAACGAGCGCAAACGTAAACACGGCTGGTTGGACATCGCGGAGAGTGGACATCGATGTTCCGCAAATAGATGCCGTCGAGGAGTGGTGCGGTTTAGGATACCTACCGATGTATGCACGACGCGCGCGAATCATTTATAGGTTTATTATGAATAGACCTACTTTGCTTGGGATATTACAGAACTCCCCCTCCCCCCATAGAAGTGAGCCACATTTTGGGATGAACTTCTATGTCACAATAAGGGTTAAAGCAAAGGGAATGTTTTATAAAGTTTGAGGAAAATTACGTTGAACGATCCACGAATTCTACGGGAGATGATATCTAAGACAACATAGGCATTCTTAGCTTTTCTTTCTATGACCTCATATGGAACTTCATATAATAAAAAAAATTTTGAGATACAATGATCTATGGCAGAACTTAACCGATGTGTTCGAACAAGAACTTGAGAGCCGATGGCAAAATTTACTGGACGAAACTTACATTGATGGCGTTTACGACGTGCCTCTGCCTTTGATTCTTAGATTTCATTTGCCATAGTAAATTTTGTTTGCTGGTTTAGAGGTATACGTAGATTTATCGAATGGATTATACCGTTCCACATTGATAAAAAGTTCTTGAGGGGTATGGCCTGTAGACTCATGAACCGTATTATTTAGTATCCATTCTGCATAATTTATGTACTGGGGCCATTTTTGATGTTCTTCGTGTCAGTAAGTCCGAAAACATCCGTCCTAATTCTCGCATGACACGTTCAGCGGGATTTGACTGCGGATGGTACACAGAGATCATAGTAGGTGGAATGCCGAGTTGAGATAAGTGGTTTTGCCAGATCTTACTGGTAAACTACACACCATGATCAAACACAATATACTGAGGTAACCCATAGGTTGGGATGTAATCTTCTACCATACGATTTGTTACAGCAACAGCAGTAGCTTTTTTCACCGGATACAATCGTACATAATGAGTAAAATTATCGAGAACAACAAAAATATAACACACTTTATTCCATTGCGGTGGAAGTGGACCAAATATATCAACGAGTATACGGCCAAGTGGTACATCTGCTAAAATTGTTTGCAGTTCACCTTGATTTTGTACATTGGAATGTTTGGTTCGCTGACACAAATCACAAGTACTTACTACTTGTCGAACCCGCGACTGAAAACTTTTGAAAAAACAGAAATCACGTATCGCTAGTATACACTTCTTTGGATCCACGTGACCGTAGTGATGATGTTCATTTCTGACAAGATCCGTGATATGATGATTAGATACACAGGCCAACCATTTTTCACTTGAGGGATATCTTCGATAAAATAAGACATTTTCAAACAAACAATAATGTTGTAATATACCGGTTATATCTCTTGACTTATCAGTGAGTGCTTGGATTATCTTGCATAATGTAGGATCTTATAGCATATGTAGATGAATAAGATGTTGTAATTGAAAAATAACGGAAAATATCTTCAATTGTGATTGATGTTCTTTTGTGTTTGATTTTAATGGTAGTGCGTAAATATATTGTGACGTAGATGAATCTATGGAATTTTGTGTTCGACCAACGGTGTTCCGAGAGAGAGCATCAATAACATTGGTGGTACCTGGTATATATTGTATCTTCAATTCAAATTCTTGCCGTAAAAGAGTCCAGCGAGTTAAACGAGCATTACGTAGTCGACATCGGAAAACAAAAGTAAGAGCTTGGTGATCTGTTAAAACATTGATGAGATAACCTAATATAAAAACACGGAACTTTTGACAAGCAAATACTACAGATAAAAGTTCTAACTCAGTTATGGAGTAATTACGATCGGCTGAATTGAGTGTCCGACTAGCAAGAAATTTTATATCGGATTCCTTCTGGAGATATTTGAAACAATTCGACCCCAAGACCTAGCTTACTTGCATCAGTCTGAATATAGAATTTTTGATCAAATTTGGGATGTTATAAATATTTCTCAGTTTTATGGTAATTAACATCTCAATTTCATGTTTATCAAATTGCCATATATTCTCCTTTTTGAGTAAATCAATGAGAGGACTAATGAGGGCTGAATGATGATCAGCAAACTTTCGATTTTTTTTTTTTATCTAAAGGCAGCGCCTTGTCGTGATAGCCATGTCTCCCTGTTGGTTGCTAGGTTCTTCAGCTGTAAGGTTGTGTTCATCAGCAGTATCAGATCTCTCTGCTATCAATGCAATGTCGTCGGCGAATCTTATGCAATGCACTTTCTGACCATTTATTATTACACCTTTGGTCTGCTGTTTCATTTCATTCATTGCATCTTCTATGAAAAGGTTGAACAGATAAGGAGAGAAGTGACACCCCTGTTTAACGCCCTTCCTAATTTTGGCTTCTCTCACTTCTCCATTTATGTCCACCAATGTTTTTTGATCTTTATAGAGTTTCAGGATGACTCTTCTACCTTTCCAGTCAATCCTCCTTTCTTTTAGAGTTTTGAATAGCAGTTTCCATTTGATTTTATCGAAGGCTTTTTCCAAATCTATGAACGTGACAAGGGTGTTCAGGTTCACATCAAGTCTCCTTTCAAGTATCTGCCTTAGAGCAATTATAGTCTCTATCGTTCCTTTATCCTTCCTAAATCCAAACTGATCCTCGCCTATGTGTTCTTCTATCTTGGATCTGGTTCTATTTTTTAAGATATTTAAAAGAATTTTCGATGCGTGAGACAAGAGTGTTATTGTTCTGTAGTTCGCACATTCGCTAGCATTGCCTTTTTTGGGTATTGTGATGGATTTGCTCTTAATAAAGTCTTCAGGTACGATTCCACTTTCATAGCTTTCATTGATTATTTTTAACAGTCTCGACTTAGTAAGTGGGTCAGCAATTTTTAATAGCTCTATTGGAATCTCATCTATATCTGGGGCTTTTTTATTTGATAAGGTTCCCAAGGCTAGTTCCAATTCATCTTGTAATATTGGGAGACCTTTATCATCTGGCTCGACATCTTCTTCACGTTCCAAATATTCCTCTTCTTCTTCCTGGATATCTTCACCCTCATACAGCTCTTCTAGGTATTCCTTCCATCGGTCTGCAACTTTCTCATTTTCAAATAATAGTTTGCTTTCTTTGTCCCTTACTATATTGCTTCTGGTTTTTGGTTTGTATTCTAGATTTTTGACTTTGGTGTAGGCTTTGTCTGCGCGGTTCTTGGACAGTAGGTATTCAATCTCTTTGGAGTTGTTCTTCATCCATTCATCTTTGGCTATCTTGCACTCATTTGTAATCTTGTTTTTAACTTTTTTGTATTTTCCATAGTTCTTGTTTCTCAACTTGTTCCTTTCCTTGATTAGTTCTAGGATGCCTGGGGTCATCCAGGGTTTCCTTGGTTCTAGAACGTTTTTGCCTAGTACTTTCTCTGTACTAGCGTAAATGTTTGTTTTGATGTCTTCCCAAGATTCAGCACCCTGTTCTCTCATTCTGTCTCCCAAATATTTTTGAAAAACTGTAACTTTTTCCTCCTCTTTCAGTTTTTCGAGACACCAGTTTTTCTTTTTGACAATTACGTCTTTCTTAAATCTAATATTGCACCTTGCTTTGACTAGGACGTGGTCGCTGTCTATTTTACTTCCAGGATACGAGTGACTTGATTTTATGTTGTTGCGATGCTTCCTTTTGACCGGTATGTAGTCTATTTAGTATCTAGCTGTGTCACCCGGAACTTTCCATGTATATCGCCTTCTCTTTGGTACGCTGAACATGGTATTGGTAATGATGAATTGGAATTGTTCACAAAATTCGATCAGTTTCTCTCCTCTTTGGTCGATATTTCCAAGAGCAAACTTCCCAACACATCCTTGCTCTGACGTTTGGCTCCCGACTGAGGCATTGAAGTCTCCCATGATAAATACATTTGACTTGTTATCTGTTAGTCTCATAAGTTCTTCGAGTTGCTCGTACATATGATCAATTTCTTCTTCAGTGCTTCTCAAAGTTGGAAAGTACACTTCGATAATATACAAGTTTGTTTGTGCTTTTACTTTTATCATTAATATCCTCTCGCTTATATGGTAGGTGTTCAAAATATTGGATCTCTATTTGCCACTAAGAATTATTGCTACACCGTTAATTTCTCTTTTTTCGCTCCCACTGTGTATTTTTCTCATTTCACCTGCGTTATAGTCGCCCTTCCCAGTCCATCTGGTCTCTGATATCCCCAGAATATCTAGGTTTGTCTCTCTCATTTGTTTTAAAATCTCTTTTTCAGGTTTTAGCATTGTTCGCTCATTCCATGTGTCTATGTTAAATTGGTCGTCGCAAGGATTTCGCTTGTTGACGACCTGAGAGGCCTCGCCATTTCTCCTGCCGGGTCTTGGGATCCTATGCCCATGATCATTAAGGTTTATTTTAGTTGAATTTGGATTCATAGAGGGGGAGATATTGCTATCTAGTTAGGGATATCCTGTGGATCTTTAATGCAGTGGTTTCCTTCTTGCCTTCTGCATCCTCAAGCCATTGACCAACTTGCTGGTTCTTCCGCATTTTCAAGGTAATTTCTTACCTTGGGGACAAGAGATTGCCCCACTTTACGCAGCTCATCCGCCCCTAAGGTCGTTGGCTTTGTAAAGGTGTCTCTTTATCCCGAGAGACTTCCAGTGTAAGGAGGCTATTGCTACACATTTGCAGTGTGTAGGGCGATGGGTGCGCCACATTCCCTACGCCATCAAACTTTCGATAGAAATTACAAAAACCGATAAAAGACTGTAGTTCCTGTTTATTTAGATGAATTGGGAATTCATGGATATCCCGAAATTTATCTGGATCCATGGTCTTGCCTATAGGTGTTATAATATGACCCAAAAATTTAATTTTTTGTTTTATAAATTCACATTTTGACAACTTTAATGTCATACCAGAAATTTGAATCTTTTCAAATAAAATTCGCACCCGAGACAAATGTTCATCAAACGATTGAGATGAAACGAGGAGATCATCCACATAGATGTGTAAATCATTCAATTTATCATTTTCATTACTACTAGTGTTTGTGCAAATATGGCAATTATACTTTTGAGTTTGTCATGTTATCACTCCCGGTTAATGAAGCTCGGTCGTCGTATTTGTGGCTGCTGTGACCGGTTGGCAACCGTGACCATATCACGGTTGTGTATGACAATCCAGCTGCAAACCGAGACCGACTTATCAATGTTTCTGTTTTTATTTTTATGGTCGTTAGTTTTTAAAAGTTCGGTTATGTTTTTGTGATTTTTACAGTTAAATGTCCAGTGTCGTCAATATTCCAGTTTTCTTGTGTGTTCTTGCGACACTGGCACATTAAACTTATATAAGGCCGTGTGACCCTCGTTCTTTTTTCTTATGCTATTTATTTTTTCGTCGTATTCTGTTCCTATCTGCAGTCCATAGGTTCAATACGACGTTTTTTCTTGTTTTTGTCTTCGTGAATCAACTTTTGATAAATAGCGTTCGCGCAATTTTTATTGCCCATCATTATATTGTTTTTCCCTAGCAGGGTGATCAATCTTACCAGAAGCTGTTGTGTTGTGAATAACGTGGTATATTCTCATTGTTGTGTTAGCGTTTGCAGTAGGACAGCCAGTCATTGTATTTGAGTGTAACGTGTGAATTATTCATCTGTGACTGCTGGCTAGGTGGTCGCACGCACGCGGGTTGTATTTTTATTGTACCTACCTTGTTTACGTTCCCCGGTGCGGTAGCGTTGGGATGAAATCTGCCATCTAACACAGTCACATTGTGAGTATGGTCGACCATTTATATGTAATTTAGTACGGCCGACGGGTCAGAGTTTAATTTTATTATTATACTAAAATTGTTCAGACGTATTGTCAATATTATTGTAAAATTACCTGAGATTTATATACATACATTATTGTACATACCTATTATAAAACCTATATATCAATCAAATTGCAATAAAGATTATACATTCAAACGGGTGAATTGAACCAAACACAAATTTGTGGTATTTGTTTATTTATTCAACGAATACGTAGACGATAGTAGCCACATTGTTGGCCTATCTTCTAGTCGTGAAGGCGTTCTCTATTAAGTGCGATAGAGTGCCGAACGCGGATTTTTTATGGTGACCTCGACGTGATATATCACAATTAGGTTTATGATTTTAACCTTGTTTGAATGTATAATAGTGGTATATGAGTAGGATCTAGTCAAGATATTTCAAATTATTCTAGTCAAGGCAGAATAGGTTTATGTTTTCTTTAATGAATTTAATTTCAAGTTGTAAAAAGGCAGCTGATTAGATATTAGTAGTATTATAGACCCACGTTGCATTGTATAAAGTATAGCCACTGTTGTGCTACCTATTAAGTATAAGTGTCTGTCTTCAATCAACATGGCTGATGCTGGGACTACCATTCCAGCCGAGTTAGTGAAATTGATCAAGAAGCGGGATTCAATCAAGAAGTCAATGGTGGCGGTCAAGACATTCGTAGATAAATATAATCCAGCTACCAAGTCTCTAAACCAACTGCAAACTCGATTAGATTCTCTCATGCAGTACATGACTCATTATGAGATTATTCAAGATAGTATTGAAGACAATGTTTCAGTGACTCCTGAAATGTTGGACGATCGAGTAACCATTGATGACCTTTTCTGCACTCTTAAGGCTGAAGTTTTGGACTTAGTTGAAAATCAAACCAAAGAGTCGCCCAATACCTCCAATACACAATCTCAGCCAATCATAAGAGAATCAATGAAAATACAAGCCATTCCAGCTCCTACATTTAATGGTGACTTACAAATCTGGGTGTCATTCCTGGACTCATTCAATGCTATGTTCCACCACAATCAAGGTTTATCTGATGTGCAGCGGTTACATTATTTAAAGGCTTGTTTAATCGGTCCAGCAGCTGAGGTAATTCGCACTATACCAACTACAGATGTCAACTATCATACAGCTTATGACTCTCTCATTGAAAGATATGAAAACAAATCATTAATTATTCAGTCACACATACGCTCATTGTTCCAAACGCCACAAGTACAACGTCCATCTGCAAACGAACTACGTCAACTATATCACCATGTTGTGTCTCAGGTGTGTGCATTAAATACATTGGGCCAACCAGTTGAAGAATGGGACGCCTGTCTCGTGACGCTACTATACTGTAGACTAGATGCCACTACAGTTGGCGAGTGGCAGTTATTGCAAGTATCCAAGGATCTCCCCAAATTCAGTGACTTAGAAAGATTCTTTGCCAATCGAGTGTCGGCATATGAAGTTGGTGAAGTGGGCAACCAGTCAACAGAGGCTAAGCCACCGGCTAGTGGTTGACACTCAATGCAAAAAAGAGTATTACTCACTAATCAAAATGACAGCACCATATTCAAGGCAAGAAAATGTATAATGTGTCCTGATCAGCATAAATTGACGTCATGTGAAGTTTTTAATAATTTGTCATTACCTGAGCGCGAAGATGTGGTTTTCAAAAACAAGTTGTGCTATAACTGTCTATTTCTGGGTCATCAAGTTCGTCAATCTAGTGGTGGTAATTGCGCTAAGTGTGGTAGACGGTACAATACCAAATTGCACCGTGAATCCTCACCAAAACCATCTAGGTCTGTAGCTGAATAGTCACCCTCCGAGCAAGGTCAGGAATCACCAGTTGTAGCGTATGTTGAACAAGCGAAAGTCGACTGTTCTAAAATGAAACAAATAATGCTGGCTACCGTAATAGTCAAATTAGTGAGTTCATCAGGACTCGGCAGGTCCAATGCCGTGCTATTTTAGATTCTGGCTCTCAATTTTGCCTTATAACAAAATAATGTGCATCAAGATTGGGTATTGTTGGAGTCAAGGGCTCACTGTCAATAACAGGTATCGGTTCTATTGCACCAAGAATAGGTCCCACAATCAGTACTACAGTGTCTTCAAGATTTGGTGATGTAGTGGCATCCATTAACCTCCATGTAATTTATGCAATCACTAGAAACTTGCCTAACCACCGTATAAACACCACTTATTTGAGTATCCCTGATGCTATTATCAACAGCCTAGCTGGTCCTACATTCGGAAAACTAGCAGCCATTGACGTGTTACTTGGTGCAGAGCTCTTCGAGTTATTAGTTGGTGAAAGCCAACAAATGGATAAATATACTACCTTTCATAATACCAGTTTGGGTTGGGTGTTAACAGGGTCCACTCCTATTCAAAATTCACAGGTGCTGGCGTCTAATCTGTCCTTACTGTCAAAATCAACGCACTCTCTGGGATTGAGCAACCGTCTTTCCAAAATTCGCAAGAAAGATGAAGAAGTAGCTGAAATTCATTTTATTAATACTGTAACACGGGACGCTTCAGGTGGAGCAATTAATAATTCCGCGATGTGTTCCCTTTACTAATAGTGATTCGGTACAATTACATGGTTTCTGTGACGCTTCCCAAAATGCCTATGGTGCCTGTATATATATTCGATCCACCATCACCAGACAATGTCAATTGTATTGTGCAAAATCTAGAGTTGCTCCATTAAAGGCCAGTACTAGAGTTATGTGGTGTCCTCCTCCTGGCAGAGTTAATCAGTATGATTTCCAGAGAGCTAATACGTATAAGTGTACCTTACAACTTCAAGAATGTTACTCTGTGGTCTGATTCATCCATTGTTCTAGTCTGGATCAATAGTGATAAGGCGCTTAAGTCATATGTCTCAAATCGAATCGCACAAATATTAGACTTAACCAAGTCTTGTCAGTGGCGTCATGTACCAACCACCAGTAACCCAGCCGACATCATATCCCGTAAGTAGTGGGGATTTGTAGGTTCTGTCACTATATTTGGTATTCCAGGGAAAATCTAAAAGTTCAATATGGAACTTTACGGTCACCGAAAAATTGGTCTCCCTGTAACTCACTTTTTTCACTTTTCAACATACGGGGAATCGTGAAATCTAGACGGTCTCGTATATTCCAATTCCCCTGTAATTTTTTATACAGGAAAAACGTCAAATCTAGACCGTCTCGTATATTCCAAATCCCCTGTAATTTTTTATACCAGGAAAATCGTTGTATTTCAGCCTATTGGAATATTGTATTTTTCCCTGCATTTTTATCATAGGCAAAATCTTATAAAATCTGCCGGTTACAGCCATTTCAATACCTATAATTTTTTACAATCCATTTTTTAAATTTTTTTAACCATAGAACCGAAAAAGTTTGTCACATTCTTTTTTTATTTTTAATATAATTTAACTAAATAAAAGTATTATTCGATATAATTATGCAAAAAATAGTTTTTTTACTTAAATACTTTAAATTTTCCTTTTGTTTCACGTAGAATCATAGCCTAATGGTCTAAGGCGTTGGTCTTCAGACTTACGATAATAATAATAGTAATGTAAATTTAATAGGTGTAAGTAGGTAAGTATATTAGTTTGAATAACCTCATCATAGTCAATTAGGCTATGGTTCTACATTTTTTTCCTCCCTTACTAATAAAAAATATTGTAAATAAACCACAAAATTCTAGTTTTTTAATTAGAATAATAATCGCAAGATCGTGCTTAATTTTTCCAACCACACTAGTAGATAAATACTTATACTTTTTATACCTATTTTTCTGTATAAATTAAAGTGCTTTAAATTTCTACTTCTCAGTTTTAAAAGCTGTCTGACAGCAGGTTATATACAAAAATAAATTTTCATAAGTGCTTTTATTAAATTTTTAAAAAATGGATTTTTTAAAAATAATTGAACGTGATATCTCTGAAATAGGAATTTTAAGTCCCGCACAATTCTGCTATAGCGAACTAGCTGAATTCTATACACAATTAACAAAGTTAAAAAGTTTGGCTATTAAATGTGGAACAGAAAAATCTAATAATCATTATTTAATATGCCCATGGTCTAATAAAAATTGTTTTTGCGGACCGGATACTTGTCAATGTGTAACTGCTGATTTTACGTTTTATGATTTAAAAAAAAAAAATATTGTTCATCAAACAAAGATTATTAGTAAAATAATATTTTTAATATATTTATGATATGGACAGACTGTTTATATTCTCCAATATATTATCCTCAAAGTAATATATTTATTTTCATATTAGTCATGAATTTAACGTGTGATGAGAATAACTGTGTTCGCTATAATAGAATCAAAAAACGTTTTTCTTTCACGTCATTGTTACATTGTAAGTCTGAAAAAAATATTCAACCGCTTAAAACTTCGAAGAAAATACTTCGTCGATCACAGAGAATTATTATAAAACAATAAAAAAAATATATATATCATGGAATACTTCGTCGATCACATAGAATAAGATATCATCCAGTAAGATTTCACGAAGAATTCAATTATTAACTAATATTATAACAATGGATTCTTTAAACCGGTGTTTCACATCCAACCACATAATAAAAAAAATATTTTTGTTGGATATATGTTAAATGATTTTATATCACTTAGTATAATATTGGAATGCAATTTAACTAATAAATATATAATATTGGATTATCCTCAATGGGAAAAGTTTTCAAACGAAAATACTTTAGAATCTATTTTTAATAACTTCTCAACTGATACTAATTCAAAATATCCAGTGTTTCACATAGATGATAATTTTCATTATAAAATAAAAACCGATTCTATAATATTGTTGAAATACGGTAAATGTATTAAGCTATACAGAGATAATTTACTCTGCATTAGTCGTTGGAATGAATTTATTAATGCAAAAATCACAAAAAAAATAAATAAATGGCATATATATCAATCTTGTTATAATAATACATGTACAAGAATTAAAAATTATATTTTATATCTCCCGGAAGAGTGTCAACGAAGCGACTTTATAGATATGTATATTCAATACTATAAATTCGATTTTGAAAATATTGAAATGGATGAGCAGAAGACATTTCTATTCGAGCTACAAAAATGTCATCATGAACAATTCGCTGATATATTAGTCAAACAATTTCAATACGAATGTCGTTAAAAATAAGAAAATGTTTTGTTTCTGTCTTTTAACAATTTAAAATAATCTTAAATAGCTTTAAATAGCTTTTAAGTTAAACATTTACAATATCTAAACTGTTTTATAATTTATATATCCGTCTTGAAAATTACTTTTTATTCTTTTTTATCTGTATTTTTTATATATAATATTATTCAAAAGTTTGTATTATGTACTGTAATTTCTGTTTTTTTTTTCTAATAATGTAATAAAATATAATTAATAATGTTATTTATTAAAACAACAATAATATAGTATTTCATACCTTGATATATTGTTTTAATTTATTTTTATTTTTAAAATCAATAAAAATGTTGTCAAAATAATAGATGTACTGTGCAATAAATAAAAAAACATATAATAACAGTAATAATACCATACTATTTAGACTTAATCAAATGTAATTACATATATTTTTTTCAAACTAACGATTAAAAGTAAAATCATTGTTTTTCAAATCCATTATTAATATAGTATTTTCGTTTTTTTAATATCGTAATATTTGAACTTAATCAAATATAATTACAGATATATTTTTCAAACTTACTATCAAAAATAAATCATTTTTCAAATCCAATATTAATATAGTATTTTCATTAAAATAAAAATATAATAATAATAATAATAATATAATATTTGAATTTAATCAAATGTAATTATAGATATTTTTCAAAATAATTATTATATATTAAATCATTAGTTAGATTAGTGTATAACTATTGTTTAATATAATTAAATAAATATTTTATATAATCCAAACTTTTTATGCTACTAATTTTTTTTCTGTAACAACAAAAAATTCAATAATATTATATAAAATTAGTTAGGTTAGGTTAGTACTTAGGTAGTACATAATATTTGATTAAAAATAAATAAATAAATAAATAGAAATACAAAAAATAACATTAGGTATATAAGATTAGTTAGATTAGTGAACAATAAACAGTTTTTTTTAAAAAAATTAATTTAAAAATTGTTTATAAAATACAGGTATACTTAATAACATAGTATACAGTTAATTGAACGAATCAACTGATTTATTAGGATCGTTCATAAACCTAGCCATTGAATGATCGATGATAGCATTTATAGCACTAATCAATGGTTCATCTTTTTTGGCATTACTACTAGCCACAGTTCTTAAGGGAAAGTTACATGTTTTCCATCTGTTAATATATATTATATTATATTATATTTAAATTTCAAAAATAATTAAGGATATAAATGATTACCTTTCTTTCACTGGTACTTATTCCATTTCCGAAATTTTGTATGCCTGAACAACGAACAATTGATCCCCGATAATTGATGGAATTTGGATTTTATAGGATCCACCCGTTGGTTTTTTAATTTAAATAACGTTTTTTTCACTTATTCCTTGATTTTTAGAGTCATTTTCTAATAGTGTCAGGTATGATTGTAACTATATTAATTAAAAAAAAAAGAAAAGATTTTTATGAAAAAAATATAATTATTTCAATTTACATAATACATACTTTTCTTATTCGGTTTTGATTTTAGATATCCTGAACGTTTTTTTTATTTTATTTTCAGTTTTTATCTCAGTATCACTAAAATCCTGAAAATAATAATAATATATATATATATATTATATATAATAGTATGTGATATAATTATTATAATATTGAAAAATATGATATTAATCATAAATCAAAAATCTGTATCTTTCAAATTATAATAATATATAATTATATATATAACAACAACAAAAAACAAAAATACTCGTACTTCGTAATCACTTTATTTCTAAACTCTAGCATAGTTTATTTTCATTAAAAAATCTTTAAACATTATATATCTTATACTTTTTCTTAGTTTTATGGTGTTAACTTAATAGTACGCGTATACAAATATATTAGTAATACATTTTATAACTGAAGTACATTTCATGAAAAACCAATTTTAAAAAATAAATAATGCATTTTATTATGATAGTAATAACTCGAAATACTTAATATTTTAAAGTAATATTATAATTAAAATTATAGGTTTAATACTTACATTCGTGCTGAAATCAGTCTCATCGCTGACATTGTTACTGGTATAAAATATTTTTAAAATAATAAAAAAATGGAAAACACACGTTATACGACACTGTTACTCTAATAGCTTATAACTGAATGAAGACCTACTATGCTTGACTTGTATTTATATGAACGATATAAATTAGATAATATACTCTATTTCCTTTTTTTTTTTTTTTTTTTTTTTTTATGGTAAACTGATTGGAGGGTGTGGATAATTGTCTCGTATAACCGACAATTTAAAAATCGAATATCCTGTACACTTATTATATTTAAAAACTCAAAAAAAAAAAACATTTAGACTTAAAAACTGTAAATATATGTTTTTTTCTTTTTTAACAATTGCAGGGCGTAAACCAATAAACGATAATTTAAAACATCTAATATCGATCTAGATATATTTTTTTCTTTTTTAACAATTGCAGGGCGTAAACCATTGTTTCACATAAACGATAATTTAAAACATCTAATATCGATCTAGAGCTATAATATTATATATTTTCAAACGATAACTATCTTTTGAACTATGACTCTGTGCTATTGTGCACATAACGTTTAAGTGGTTAAAAAAATACTATTATATTATATTAAATTATTAGCAAGTTGTGCTAAATTATTTTTATTATAGTAATTAAATTTTATATTGGTGAATTATAATTTTTATTTTATATTATTATTTTATGTAAACATTTGATAGTAGCGATTGTATGGACAGATAATTTACAACACATTCCTCCGATATGGATTTGAATATTATTATATAATCATAGTGAATACTTTATACATTCTGTAAGTATATACATTAATATATATATACATATATATATATATTTTTTTTTGCATTATTTCAGAAGTCTAGCACACGAACTACACCAACAACAACAACTACAAAACACTACGATCATCGTAAAATTATTTCAGAAATCTGGTGTAAAAATGTAATAGGATCATCGATCAAACTATAATTCAATCACAACTAATTATATACACACTGCGATAAGTGGAATAGGTATATTATAATTATTATTATTAGATATTTTTAACAATATGTTAGTTATAAAATTATTAGTAAAAGGATAAGAAAATCTGATTATTTAAATACAGTAGGTAGTGGACTTGTTGAAATTGAGCGATTTAAAAGAACTAGATCAAATACTTATTTTTAAAAAAATAATATGAATTTTTTGGATTTTACACAGTTCTTTAAATTCGCTTCACTATTACTTAAATCTAAATTAAAATTATTATGTTCTCATTCATCATATAAATTTAATTTATTCGTTCATTGTGTTTATGAAAATATTTTAACGAATACAGAACAGAACGTAGCATTTAAAACATCTAATATCCTAACATATTCAGATTCTAACTAGAATTATTTATTAAAAAATAAATATGTTCTGTAAACTTTTAACTGAAGAAAGTAATGTTTCAACAAAGGGATCTAACTGGGCATTAAAACAGATAGATGGAATCCAGTTTAGAATGAACAAAGTTAATTTAGTGGGAAGTGGAACATATATCAAATTACCCAAATCGATTGAAAAAAAAAGCTATTATAAATGTGAAAAATAAAGATAATAAATGCTTTAAATATGCAATATTAACAAAATATAATAAATGTGCGAATAAAAATATAATGAATATAAAAAATTTTAATTTCCTGGAAAAAAAAAAGTGGTTTGAATTTTAATTGTATTAATTTTCGGACTTCAATTAAACAAGTTAAAAAGTTTGAACGAATTAATAATGTATCAATTAATATTTTTAGTAATGATAAAACAAATCTAATTTACCCTCTACATGTATGTACAAAAGAAAAAAAAATCATTATGATTTATTTGTTTTCGGAAACAATAAACGGTTACATTTTTGGTATATTAATAATTTTTTCAGATTAATAAGATCGCAAATTACTAAACATGAAAGAAAATTAATTATCTGTAAATGGTGTTTTACTACATTGAGTAGAAAACCCAATAAAATTAAACCTTGGTGTTATATTGGGTTGGAAAAGCATCAACAGATTTGTGGTAGACATAAATTATACAACCCGATAATGCCTGATGATAAGGATAAGTTAATTGGAGTTTAAAAATTTCGCTAGATCAGATAGAATAGCCGATTTTGAATGTTTTTTAAAAAAATTATTTAATTTTGTTAAAATTAATACCACTGTTACCCATAAACATAAGCCTATGAGCTATGGGTTTTATGTACTAATTGATTATAACCAGATTCCATTAAAATTGATTAAACAATTTAAAATTCCACGAAAACCTGTAATTTACATAGGTAAAAAAGCTTCAAAGAATTTTATGCTATCCATTATCGCTGTCGCTCAAAAAATGTATTAGCTATATAAAATCAATATACCCATAAACCATTTAACAGAGGAGGAAGAAAACCAATTTCAAAAATCAATAGTATGTGAACTTTGTTCAAAGAGGTTTGATATGCCCAATCACGCATATAAAGTTAAAGATCATTCACATTTCACCGGTAAATACAGACTAGCTTTATGTTTAGACTGTAATTTTTATGCACAAAACCCATCATTCATTCCAATTTATTTCCATAATTTGACATATGATAGTCACTTTATTGTACACGAACTAGGCTGCGATGAAACAGATATACATGTTATTTCTAATTCTAGTGAGAAATACATTTCGTTTAGCAAGCAAATTGAAGGCAAATTTTATATTAAATTTATAGACACATTTAGATTCATGTCAGAATCATTAAGTAATTTATTTGATAATTTATCTGAGGATAAAAGTAGATTTATAGACACGTTGGAATTTTTCCCATTAGAAGCAATTGATTTAGTTACTAGGAAAGGGGTTTTCCCCTACGAATATGTAGATAACTGGCAGAAACTTGAAGAATTAACTTTACCACCTGAATCAGATTTTTTTAATTCTTTAAAAGAATATAGTGAAATTAGCAATGATGATTATGTTCATGCACAAACAATTTGGAAAAAAATTAATATAAATACTTTAGGTGAATATTCGGATATTTACTTACTTACAGATATTTTAATTCTTGCAGACGTTTTCGAAAACTTTTGAGATCTTTGAATCCCCCATGGGATTCTTGGCATCATGGGTATTATCATGGGTAGGACGATCCATGGATTGAGATGAGTATGTAGTGAGCACCTTGAGTTACCGGTCAAAATAACAATCAATATAGCAATACAATATAAAAATAGAAGGGTACCATAAGGGTAATAGACAATTCAAAAATACAGCAAAGGCAAAAATTCAACATGATATATAAAGATAATACAAAATAATATAACAAGATTACCATAAGTAATAAATATTATAACAAATAGTAGGGATTTGTAAGTTCTGTCACTATATTTGGAATTCCAGGGAAAACCTAAGAGTTCAAAGCGGAACTTTACGGTCACCAAAAAATTGGTCTCCCTATAACTCGCCTTTTTTTCACTTTTGCACATACGGGAAATCGTGAAATCCAGACTGTCTCATATATTCCAATTCCCCTGTACATTTTTATACAGGGTTGATTTAGATGCTTCTTATTTTATGAGTGCTCCAGGTTTAGCATTCGAGGATATGTTAAAATATACTAAAGTTAAACTCGAATGAATACAAAATTATGAAATGTTTTTAATGATAGAAAACTGTATACGAGGTGGAATATGTCAATCCATAACCCGATATGCCAAAGCCAATTTACCGAATATTAACGGTATTCACTATAATAAGGAAAAACCTTTTACGTATCTATGGTATTTCGACTGTGTAAATCTGTATGGTAAATCAATGCTTTCTGATCTACCTTACGAGGATTTTCAGTGGTATAATGATTTCCCTCTAGATGTTATGTCAATAGATGACGATGCAGAACATGGATTTATATTTGAAGTTGATGTTAATTATCCAGAAGAATTATACGATAAACATTCTGATTTTCCGTTTTTACCGCAGAACGATTATCCACCCAATTCAAAAGTTGTAAAACTTTTAACTACTCTATCAACTAAAAAAACCTATGTAGTTCATTATAGAAATTTAAAACAAGCGATTGCTAATGGGCTAAATGTTATAAAAATTCACAGGACGATTAGATTTGCTCAATCGAAATGGATGGCTCCCTATGTTAAATTATGCACACAAATGAAATTTAAAGCAAGCAATGAATTTGAACGTCAGTTTTGGAAGTTCTTGGAGAACAGTGTTTTCGGGAAGTGTATGAAGAATGTTAGGAAACATTTATCGATGAAATTAACATCAAACGAAAAAATAGTACATCGATATATGTCTAAACTTAATTTTAAAGATCGAACGATATATTCCAATAATTTAATAGCAATCCATATGCATAAAGATTCCATTAAATTTGATAAACCTATTTATGTAGGATTTGTCATCTTAGATATATCTAAAATTATTATGTACAACTTTCATTATAATGTAATGAAAAAAAATTATGGTGAAAAAATATCATTGCTGTATACAGATACAGACTCCCTAATATATAGCATTAAAACAGAACATTTCTTTGAAAATTTGAAAAATAACTTTTTACAAAAATTCGATACGTCAAATTATACCGTAAATCATGCTTACTTTAACAATGATCATAAAAATGAATCAGGGTTTTTTAAAGATGAATTAAAAAGTCGAATAATGACTGAATTTATTTCATTACGACCGAAACTATATGCATACATTGTAGGCGGGGAAGAGTATAAAAAAGCAAAGGGTGCAAAAAAATATATAATTAACAAACATTTAACTGTTACTCATTATAAAACTGTCTTAAAAAATGTTATTAAACAAAATCCGCAAGATAATAATGTTCAATGTTTCAATATAAATTCTATTCAATCTAAGAAGCATAAGGTATATTCTGAAACGGTAAATAAACTTGTACTAAGTGCTAATTGTAATAAATTATTTTTATATATTTTAAATAATTTAATTTAATTATTAATTGTAATATTAAAAAATGGTATAAATACGGTACCGTACGGACATTATAAATTTAATTAATATTCTCATAAAAATGTATTTGACCTAGTTATCTTATATAGATTATATACTGTTCTTTATTTTTTATTTAAAAACATTTTAGTTTATAATAATGAAAATATATTGTCGTTTATAAAAGTGTATACTATGTATATTTGTAAAAAAAAAAACGTATTACAAAATGTTAAGAAAATTATATTATAATATCTTTTGCTGTGATCCTGATGTTGTAAGGTGAGCACAGCCATTTCACTAACATTTTATTTTTATTATTTTTTTATAATACGTTATAAGAAAAGTATTTGGAAAATTTGTTTTTTTTATTTCTTCTTCATAGAAACATCCTTGTATTATATTACCTAATTCATCTTTTAGTTGATAAATTACTGGATTAGTGTGTAAAATTTTAGAAATTGTAAAAATTTCTGTAGTCCTTTATGTAAATCCTTTAGCGAATGCATGTTTATATTTTGAAATTCTAACTTTATCGTTAATTTTTAAATTTTTATTATTTCTTAATTTTCTAGTTTCTAATTGTAATTATATTTTATTTGGATCTGATTGAGTTTCAAATAGTGTGCAATTAATTGTTGTATGTTTAGTATTATTATAATCTAAAATTAATTTTGTTAATGATTTAATCCAATTCCATGAGCCTTTTGCAGTGAAATTACGATAAATTTTGTTTTTTATAGTTCTATAGTACACTTGCCATATGTTTTGTCATTTCTTTAGCAGTTTTATTTTTTAAAGGTTCTACCCATACAAACTTTGTATATGTATCTATAACAACTAAAATATATTTGAAACCATTATTTTTTTTAAAATGCGTTTGTAAATCGATTAAATCTGCCTGTAAAAGTTCATTTCTCAAACGAGTAACTACACGACGTCTACGAAATATTTTTCTAGCTGGACGGTGTAATTCATATGCTATATGCTCTAAAATAGACATTGTATTATAAGTTTTCTCTCCCGTAATTCCTCTAAAATAACAATTATTTCATTATTAACACTAGTGTTTCCTGCATTTTGAGATGAAGTTAAAAGCTGAAGACGTGCAACTAATTCGTTCGGGTCGTCATAATATACAAGCTGTGTTTAAAGTAAAGTGTTAATTTATAGACTCTGCCCTGTTTTACTTTTAAACGGAGGAGAAGTAAACTGAATTAAATCAGGATCAATTTCAACGGTATCTGGTATAAAGTCAGATCGTGAAGAAAAAATAGGTGAAATATTTTCAGGTCTTGAATTTTCATTGTATTTTTTGGTTTTCCTAGTTGAATAATACTGTTTAAATGGTTCTAGATTTAAATTTATGTTATGAGAAGATTCAGATTCAATTACATTAGAATTTAATGGTAAATTATTAGATCGAGAATTTAATTCTATTTTCATTCGCTCGTATAAAGGTTTTACAATATTAGTCCATTTAAGGTTACGATTACTTTTAGGGTTCCCATCTGATTTAAGATGAACTTTTGTAATTTTTAAAATTTCATAATAGGCTTCATAATTTTTATATGTTGCTTTTATCGGTGTTTTCTCACATAATAACGACCAAAGACCTATAGTCCATGGAAAGTATTTTTCAGCAACATGTAAATTATGGTAAATAAAAGTAACAGGGAAATTTGCTATTTTAGGTTTATCATCAGATTTATCGTAATGTAATCCAAATGCTTTATCATATCTTCTAGCCTCATAAGGAGCATTAAAAAAATGATTAAAGCCAGGTTCTGATATACTATCATCATCTTTACTATTAAAATTATGTTGTATATTTGATAATTTGTTATTTTCTACAATTGTATTCAGTGGCTTGATTATTGGTTTAAATGTCCCACGAAAATAGTTGTCAGAATCTGCAACACCTCTTCTCATTTCCATAATTTTACGTTTAATATTTTTTCTTGATTGAATTAAATTTGATAATAATACTTTTTCCTCATTCATTTTTTTTTTCCTAGTGAATTGCTGACTATGCTATGTAAACTAAAGGCAAATTTATATTTAAGTATATATTCATATGAATATTATCTTAATTTTATAAATGTATGAAAACCACACCTATATCTTCCATTATATATTTCACTGGTTTTATCAATAACAACGAATCCAAAATCATTATGATTCCAGTAAAAATGACACATTTCACGAAATTCTGAAAAATTCATATCTGCTGAACAATGATCATTTAAAATATGTTGTAAATTTGTATCATCCTGTTTAAATATTATTAGAAAATTAGTATTATCTCTAACTAATTGTTTCGGTATTTTTGAATATGTGTGAGCTAGATAAAATATTGAATTAGCTCCTGAATATCTACCCATACTAAAAAACTCACGAATTGGTGTTTTACTATCACAAATAACGTCATCGAATATGAAAATTGAATTTTGTTTCACTAAATTTGGCTTAATTACTTGTTCAGCATTAGTAAATGTAAATAAATTAGCACCTTTAATGTTACAAATTATTTTTTTTAACAGAATATATTTTTCCTGATTAGGTGTTTTGTATACAAGTAAATATTTTCAAATTTTAATCTATTCATATGAGTAACGAGATTAAATATTACATTTCTTTTTCCTGATCCAAAAGGTCCTACTAATATTCCACATATGCTATCTGGTAATAACGGACCGTGTCTTGACGGTTTTTTTATTATCTAAGCATCTACATTTACTATATTTAATTTATCGGTCTGCTCGATTAAACGTATTTTATATAAATACCGTAAGTATTCTAATATATATTCAGTTATAGAACATGCGTTTGACTTATAAGCCAGATATGAATAAGACTGGTATAGGTTTTTTAAATACTACTATAAATAGGTTACCGTTTGATGCTCAGGTACCAGGCTATCAATTTTGTGGGCCGGGTACAAAATTAGAAAGAAGATTAGCTCGTGGAGAAAAAGGTATTAATACATTGGATTCAGCATGTCGAGATCATGATATTGCGTATCCAAAGAATAATGACTTAAAATCTAGACATAAAGCAGAAAAAATATTAGAAAATCGTGCTTGGGAGAGAGTATTATCAGGAGAAAATTTAAAAGAAAAAGCAGTAGCCTATGCGGTAATGAATGCTATGAAAGCTAAAAAAAAAATGGGGATGGGTTTTAAAAAAGCCGTGGTAAAAAGGAATAAAAGAAAAATCTCTAAAAGAAAATCAAAAAAGAATAATAAAAGAATAATTTTATGTCCGAACCAGCCGGGGGTACTATATCGCTTATGTCAATGCTTGCTGGATTATCAGCTTTAGGTAGTTTAGCTTCAGGTGCCTCATCTGTATACAATACCATGAAAAATTCAAGAAAAAATGGTAATAATTTATACCAAAATTATCCTGTTGGCAAAGATTTATACTCGAATAGAAAAGGTTTTATGGTGAAAAATAAAAAAGATATTAAGAAAAAAGACTAATTGAAACGCTGCCTGATAGAGCATTCACAACTCAAGACATTATATATTACGCTGTAAAGTTAAAAATCAATCATTTCCGTGGAGTGTTTTCACGTGATGATTTACCAAAAAATCTGTATGATGTGGAATGTGCGGTAGTAAACTTGGATACATCATCAGGTATTGGAAGTCATTAGGTAGCGTATCATAAATATAAAGACACTGTTATCTACTTTGACAGCTTTGGTGATCTTGCACCTCCAATTGAAGTTCAAAAATATTTTAAAGGGTATAATATTTCATATAATTATACAAATTATCAAAATTATAATACATTTAATTGCGGTCATTTATGTCTTGAGATTTTACAATGCATGAATTGTAAATGCTTCACTTTAACTTTATCAGGGAATAAAACATCGTTAACTGCAGATTATTTCCCATCAATAAATACAAATAAAAAGTCTGAAATAGCATTGCTTCGTTTACAGACGTATAATACTTTTCCCAATATAAATGAAACAAATAACCGAATTGAAATATATGCATTAGATAAGGATGGAAAAAGTTTCAGAAATATAGATATACAAATTAGGAGTGGTTGTTATGGAATTGAAGATATTAAGGATGCGATTTTAGATCTTATTAAAATCGAAAATGGAAACTATAAAACAGGTATTGAATTTGATATATGGGTTAATGAACATGATTTTAAATATCACATTAAATGTAATAAGAAAATAAATTTTAATATTGAAAAAAGTTGAGCATCGGTATTAGGATATAATAAACAACATTAATTTAGTTCACATGGTAGAATTCATCGGTCAGAGAGAGCAGTTAATATAAACTATATTAATTCTATGAAAGAAATGTGTGATATAGCACAAGGCTCATTCAGTAACAGTAATTCCTATCATTCAATTTATGATTTTTTCCCGAGCAGAAAAACAGGAACAAAAGTAGTTGAAGTACCAGCAAACTTAATGTATTACAAGTTAAATACATCAAATATCTGCTCAATAAATATCAGTTTAGTTAATCAAGACCATAAACCTGTTCATAACTTTAATGAAAAATTAACAGTTGTTTTACATATTAAAAACTGTGAATCATAAATGGGTTTGAAATTTAGTAATAATATGAATATAAAGGTTTCACCGCCGAGTAAATTAACGAGTAGTAAAATTGATTCACATCCATCAGTATCAAATGAAATTCGTAAATTGACGGCTAAAAGTAAAAAAATTCTAAAATACTTAGGATACCAATTAACGAAAAATGCCTGAGAGTGATATTTTAGATATTAATTCTAATTTCTCAATGGATTCAAAAATAACTAAAATTGAATATCATCCATATGTTCCATATACAAGAACATTTAACAATAATGATGAAATACGTATTTCAGTTCAACAAACAGATGTGTATCCATTACCACATGAAAGTTTTCTTTTTATTGAAGAAAAAATAGAAAATGCAGAAAAACTTAAATTCTGTATTAATGGGTTATCGTTTCTTTTTGAACAAATACGACTGGAAATAAACGGTGTTAAAGCAGATAGTACCAATCTTCTCGGTGTGACTAGCTCGCTCAAAGGGGATTTATCATGTACATCAGACAACTATTGTTATTTAAATTCAGGCTGGCATATACATTCAGGTTCAGGCGTTACAAATACAACAGGTGAATTTAGTGTATGTATACCACTGAAATATTGGTTTAGATTTTTTGAAGATTTTAAAAATTTTTTAGTTAATTCTCGATTGGAATTAATTTTAACAAGATGTAATAGTGACAATAACCCTCTTTTAGTTAAAAAAGCTAATTCCGCAACTTCTGGAACAGTTACTATTAACCAAATAGTTTGGATCAAATTCAAATTCATTGTTTAAAAAAATATAGATAAATCATATATAAAAATTAATCTTTATAGTTATAATTGTTTACTTAAATATTAAATATTTTTTTATTTTAAACCAATAATATTGTTGTAAAATATATAAAAATATGGTTCAAATGGCAGTATTATATATATTATATATATATTGTAAGTAGAATGAAAAAGCGGGTACTGGAACCTGATCCTGATCCTGATCCTAATCCCCCGCGCGCCTCTTCTCGCTCGCTGTAGTACATATTACGCGATCGAGCAATTTTGTCCCTCCTCCTCCACTACTGTTACCGCCGCTTCTACCGACTCCCCTTCCCCACTCTTCCGCTACTACCGTCACTGCCGCCGCCACCGTTTCATATTAGATATACCCCCCTCTCTGCTTCACCTTCACTGGTACCGTCCTATGACGCGTCATTTCCATC